>CAUYQV010014055.1:0-22644 GCA_963574575.1 Galagoides demidoff
GCTGCAACCAAAAAATGGCCGGGCGTTGTGGCGGGCGCCTGTGGTCCCAGCTACTTGGGAGGCGGAGGCAGGAGACTCGCTTGCGCCCAGGAGTTGGAGGTTGCCATGAGCTGTGATGCCATGGCACTCTACCCACGGGGATAGCTTGAGGCTCTGTCTCAAAAAAAAAAAAATCTGTAAGATTTCTAGAGTGAAGTGAGGAGTGTGGCAAGACTCACTCCCCAACACACAATGATTTAACTATTAAAAATATTCAAAAATAATTATTTAAGACTGAAAACTATCCTAAGGGCACATAGCAAATGCAGAAAAATATATTCAAGTAAATCTACTAAATCATGATAAGAACAGTGACTTTGCAGCTTAAGCCATGGCCTGTTCTGCCCTTTCCCCCTACCCTGGCTTCATCTTGGAGGGAGTTACTCTGGGACAGCTACTCCAAGATAGTATAGTCAGGAAGATAGGAACTCCTTCTCCCCTCACCTCCCAGTCTAGGACTCTGGTTTCTCCCTGGAAGGAGCAGACCTCAACTCTGTGTTACAGAAAATGCTATTCATGGCAATCATGACTGAGAGGTCGGCAGTCTTCTTTTTCAATCAGCCTGCACTTGGAGGGCAGGAAGCTCTACCCCAAGCACAGAAATGCCCCCTCTCCAGTTTACTGCCAGCACTTAGGTTCTAGGTTCCATAATGGCATCTTTCAAAATCAAGAAGGCTACAGGGCCACCATCCCAGGGAATACTTCACATCTTGGTCTGGGAGGCCAATTACACATGTAGCAGAACCATAAAAGAAAAGAAAAAAATATACATCAAAGACATAACAAGAAAAGAGTAGCTCAAAAATCTTTAAAAGTATATATGTTAAACTCCCCAGAAAAATACAAATAAATTGAATCTCACCACATATAAAAAGTTAATACACCAAGAAAGCAGAAAAACAAATTGTTTTTCCTCTGCCTGTTCGTCATGCAATAATCAACACAGAAGACTTCTGTGACCAAATGTGTCTATGTTTGTGTGTGTGTGTTGGGAGAGGTTCTTCCCACCATTAAGCAAGCACTCACTCCTGCAGTGGACAACAACTGGATGTCTTCCAGTTTAATTCATACACTATCCTCCTGGAGATACTGTCAAATCCTGCAGGTAGAAGGCTCAGTTTCACAATACCAAGTCCCCCTTCCCACCAGTCACAAGTTTTAATCTCCTGAACTTCAAGTTGGTGTTCCCACAACCCTTTCTTTGGGTTCAATTACTTTGCTATAGCTGCTCACAGAACTCAGGGAAACTTACTTTTATTGGTTTATTACAAAGGGGATTTTTTTTTTTTTGAGACAAGATCCCACTCTGTCACTTGGGCTAGAGTGCACAGTGTCATAGTTCACTGCAGCTCCAAGTGATCTTCCTCTCTCAGTCTCCCAAGTAGCTGGGACTACAGGGATGTGCCCAGCTAAGTTTTCTGTTTTTTATAGAGATGGAATCTCACTCTTGTTCTGGTTGGTCTTGAACTCCAGACCTTCACGCAATCCTCCCACCCAAAGTACTGGGACTATAAGCATAAGCCTCCAGGGTCCACAAAGGGTATTTTAATGGGTACAAATAAACAACCAAATGAAGCTGTACATAGTGTGAGGTCTGGAAGGGTCTCTAGTGCAGGAGCTTCTGTCCCCATAGAGTTGGGGTATGACACCTCCTGGGATGTGGATGTGTTCTTCACTTTCCTATAACTTCTACATGTTCAGCTATCTGAAAGCTCCCCAAACCCTGTCTTTTTGGCCTTTTGTGAAGGTTTCATTACGTAGGCATGACTGATGAAGCCATTGGTCACTGGTGATCACTTTAACCTTCAGGCCCTCTACCCTCCCTAGATTGGGTGGTAGTACTGTCCCTCCCCTCTACTGCCTTGATCTTCTGCTATATAAGTACATGCAACACAAAGCTATACCTTGTTACATGACACAAGATATACAGATCTCTGTATATAAGTACATGCAACACAAAGTTATATCTTATTACATTACACATGAATGGTACAGACCCTACATCTATGGGAGCTATGAGGAAGGAGAAGGGGAACAGGGTGGAGAAGCATATTAGACTCTCAAGAAGCAGGTGTACTTTGGAAAAACATTAAGGAGTTGCATCTGTGGCTCAAAGGAGCAAGGTGCCAGTCCCATATGCCGGAGGTGGCAGGTTCAAACCCAGCCCTGGCCAAAAACTGCAAACAAACAAAACAAACAAACCCCCCCAAAAAATGAAAAATATTCAGTATACCTATATTTTTTATAATACAAATTCAAAGCAAATAAAGATGTATGATATATTATTGGCTGGGGCCAAAATACAGATAACAGAATAAGAAAGCATGGCTGAGGCCATGAGTTGAAACAGGTCAAAAAGCCCTGGCAAAGGGATTAAGCATATACACTTGGAATTTACCAGCCATCCTTTCCAGTGCACAGACTTGTTGACATGTATTATATGCCAGACACTGTTTTTGGTACTAGGGAGATAGCAGTGAACGAGGTAAATGACACCTACACTGGGCAAGATAGTTAACCTCCTTAAATCTCAGTGTTCTCATGCTTAAAATGGGAAAAACATTCATTATTCCTATCTCATAGGGTTGCTGTGAGGATTAAAAGCATATAAGGTATTTTGCATTGTCTGTTGCAGAGTAGACACATAATAAATGATATAATTAGCCTGCTGGGGGGAATAAGTGGGTCATCAGCTCAGCTGTGAAAAATGTATAGGGTTTTGATAGGCAGAGACAAAAGAAGATGTTCAAGTAGAGAGAGAACAGCATTAATTAATTAAGTCACTCATGCAAAGAAACTTTTTGAATGTCTGCAACATTGGCATTCATAGGCATATTTCACTTACATGCATTTAGCTATACACACCAGGAGAAAATTGTTTAAATAGTATGAGCAAATTATCCCACCATTACACTCAGTTAATATATACCCTGGATTGAGTGTAAAATGAAAAGCACGGATTCATTCTTTCATCTCCTAGTAAGAACACCTCAGTTTGTTGGGTGTCATTCTTTTGTTTAAAGATATGTATTTTTATGTGGTATGGCCAACTACAATCCAATTACTTAATCTGAGAATCAAACAAAAAGAACAACTCAGTCATCTGCTTCCACACTGGAGGAAAAGAGCTGAACTTTTTGAGAAAGGAAAGTCATTCTCCAGTGTGATATCTTCCTAAGGTATTACCAAAAGTAATTTTCTCTATATGATTTTCATTTTACATACTGACTTTACAACCTATCTCCTGTGAAAGGAGTGAATTCACTATGTGTGCCAAGCATCATGCTATATGCTGGAGATACAGTGATTTTTAAAAATCTGTCAATGTAGAAATTTATATCCAGTAAAAATATCTTGCAGATATAAAAGTGAAATAAACACTTTCAGAAAAATAAAAGCTGAGGAAATGTGTTACCAGCATATTTAACTTACAAAAATGCTAAGGAAAGGTTTTTTTCAGGCTAAAACATGATAAAACAAAATGGAAATTTGAAATGAAGAGAACTGGAAATGCAAAATAACTATTAAATATAAAACATAATTTTTTCACTAAACTTTTTAAAGGCAAATAAATGTTGAAAGCAAAAATAATAATGTATTTGAAGTGTTATTATCCATTTAAAATAATATTATCTTTGTGAAGAATGTGATAAGTTAAGAATAAATATTATAATCCCTACAACAACTGAAAAATATAATAATATAAAAAGTAATCGCTAAAAGGCCAATAGAGGAAATAATACAATACAAAAGAAGGAACAATGTGGTCAGTGCCTGTGGCTCAGTGGGATGGACGCCGGCCCCATATACTGAGGGTGGCAGGTTCAAACCTGGCCCCAGCCAAACTGCAACAAAAAAATAGCTGGGTATTGTAGTGGGCACCTGTAGTCCCAGCTACTCGGGAAGCTGAGGCAAAAGAATCGCCTAAGCCTAGGAGTTGGAGGTTTCTGTGAGCTGTGATGCCATGGCACTCTACCAAGGATGATAAAGTGAGACTCTGTCTCAAAAAAAAAAAAAAAAAAGAAGGAACAATGTGACGAATAACAGAGGGAATAAATAGAAAACAGATATAAAGAGAATGGATTTAGACACAAAGGTATCAATAATCCCATTAAATATAAGTGGATGTAACACTCCAAATCAAGATGGAAGTTGATGAACTTGATAAAAAAAAATATCCAATTATACAAGGTCAGACAATTAAGTTCACAAACTCATCCTAGAGAAAGTGCTCATTGCTGATTATCATTGCAGTCACCTTCAAAGTACTTCCTTTGAGAAGCTGTGCACCAATGCCAGCACCTAGTCTACCCTTCAGAGCACTTTTTCTGGGACTATAATAGTGATAGCCCTGATGGCCATTCCAGAAAAAGAGTTTCAAAATTTCTCTGAAAGGTGGACAAGGTGTTGGCATCAGTGCATAGCTTCCCAAGCAGAATACTTTAATAGTAAGGTGAGTACAGTGATATTCAGCAATGAGGTATATAGCATGGTTCCTAGGACGAGTTCACAAACTTAATTGTCAGATTTCAAATATTCTTTAAAAATACACAGTTGAGATTTAAAGACAAAGCTAGATTGACAGTAAAAGGATGGGACATATGCAATACAACCAGGTTTCATAAGAAAGCTGTTGTGGCTACATTTATATCAAACATAGCAACCTCAAAATAAGGGGTATTACTAGAGAAAAAGTGAATCTTTTGACAGTGATAAGAGTTAATGCATCAAAGCACAAAATAATTTTACATAAGTATGCAATTAATAATAGGACTTCAAAATATATAAAGCAAAATGTATAAAACTAAAAGGAGAAATAGGTAAATCCACATAATCATAGCTATAGATGTAAACTTTCTCCTATTAATAAATGATAAATCAAGTAAAAGAAATTAACATGTATTAATTAACATGATATTTAAAAACTACTATTAATATAGACCAATTTTGAACTACATCAAGATAGACCAAATTCTGGGGCACAAAATGAGTTTTAATATATTTTAGAATATTTAAATTATGAAACATGTCTCTGACCAAAAAGGCATTAACTTAGAAATCAATAACAAATACATACCTAGATGATCCTCCAATACTTGGATATTAGGAACATACATCTAAATAACTCAGGGTTTAAAAAGAAATCATGAGTGAAATTAGAAGATAAATCAAACTGCATAAGAAAACACAAGATATCAAATTATGAGAGACAGATTTGAAATAGTCCTCAGTGGAAAAGTTATAGCTTCATTTTTAAATTAGAAAAAAATAATGGTTCAAAGTTAATGATATCTGTGATTCCATCTTAAGGAGCTAGAAAAGAAAGAGCAAATTAAATTCTAAGTAAACAGAAAAAAAAGAAATAATAAAGATAAGAAGTAGAAATCAATAAAATAAAGACAAAATGACAGAGAAAAATCAAGAAAGCTCAAAGCAGTTTTTAAAAAGATGAATAAAATTAATAAAAGGTCACCTAAAAGTAATCAAGCAAATGAAAGACACAAATATATTTCCAATTTTAGAAATTATAGGAGAGACACCACCTGCTTCTGTTACCCACAGGGCACTGCCCTCCAGCTCCGCACCCGGGTCCTCTGACCTGCAGCCAGCAGCTTCGCCCTCCAGCTTCCTGACCACCTCCTATAACCTACCCGACTGGTGGCAATGCCCACCAGCTCCCTGCCCAGCCCCTATTCACAGCAGTACACCAGGTCAGCACCACCCCCAACAGTGCCAGCGTCACCCCTGATAGTGGTGGCAGTTCCACAGTACCTCCCATTGGGGTTAAATTTTGGAGAGACACCTCCCCAATTCTGTGGAACATGGAGGGAACCTGACCTGACCTGCAGGGATTCCAGAGGTGGAGTGTGGCCAAGGCAGAGTCATGGTCTCTGAGAGAGAGAACCACACTCCTTCATGGTAACCTCCAGCTGGTTACAGACACAGGTGAAACCCTCCCCAGTTTTCAATGATCAACAGAGGGAATCAAGCCTGAACTCCTCCTGCCTGCAGGTCACACAGTGAGACGGCCCAGTGGGGGAGGTATTGTCTCCTCTTTGACTTAGGTGCAAATCCCTGGTGTACATGAGTATTAGAGAGAGCTGAGCTGCAGCCCTGCAGGGTAACCAGTGACTGGGCATGACGGTGATGCAAAGTGGGAAAAGACACACCAGCCCATCTGGAATCATTCTTTTGCTGGGCAGGCCTTTCTGACTCCACAGAGCACTGGAGCAAGTAACACTTGAGCTGCCAGTGGACCCCTGATGTCCAGTTGCTAGGGACCTTTTGAGCTGTCCCACTTGATCTATGTTTATGCTGACCAGGACAATTGGTCTGGAACTCTTGATTTGGGCTGATCACCCAGGGACTCTCCAAGGTTATATCCTGGTTGTGTTATAGAGAGAAGGTCTGATTCTCCTCTCCCACTTATTGCCAGTGGGGGGCAGGGTATCTTAATGGTTTATATTCCTCCACAGCTGAGATTGCAACCCAAAGTCACACATCCACTAGGATTGGTCAGAGTCTAGCTAAATACAAGACAAATCCACCTAGCCCCATCATAGCAGGTCCCCAGAGTCTCATGCTATAGTACTGAATGGGACCCTTGGTAAAGCCATAGGGAAAAAGCCATAGTCACCAGTTCCAGCACTCTGGTAAAGGGCTGGTTAATTACATCTCCAGGAGTCTTCAATTTAATTACACCCTACCAGCCTCACTAAACAAATGGTGAAAAATATCCATGAGAAAGA
Source organism: Galagoides demidoff (assembly GCA_963574575.1). Taxonomy (NCBI): domain Eukaryota; kingdom Metazoa; phylum Chordata; class Mammalia; order Primates; family Galagidae; genus Galagoides; species Galagoides demidoff. Next base: position 6,789 of record CAUYQV010014055.1, read on the forward strand.
ATCAGCAGAAAAACTTGGGCAACATGAATAACCAGAGTAGATCAACTTCTCCAAGGTATGACAAAGGAGCTGCAACAGAAAATCCCATTCAGAAACAAATGACTGAGATGTCAAAAATTGAGTTCAGAATTTGGATAGCAAATAAGATTAACAGAATTGAAGTAAAATTGGAAGTAGAAGTTCAAGGAGTAATTCAAAAGTTGTCTTAAGAATTCAATGAACTAAAAAAAAAAAGAATTCAATGAATTCAACGATAAAATCACCAAAGATTTTGACAAATTGCAGCAAGAATTTGTATCCCTCCAAGATGTGAGAAACACAGTAGAATCCCTCAGTAATAGCATGGAGCAGGCAGAAGGAAGGATATCAGACACTGAAGAGAAAGCTTTTATATGCTCCCAAATGCTCAAAGACAAAGAGAAATGGAGAGCAAAGATGGATCATTCCCTGAGAGAGTTGTGGGACCACTCTAAACAATCAAACATTAGCCTTATTGGAATTCCTGAAAGTGATGAGAATGATCTGAAAGGCACAGATGCTCTACTCTAAGAGATTTTAGAGGAAAACTTTCCAGACGTGGCAAGGAATAATGAAATTCAGATAGCAGACAGTTTCAGAGCCCCAGCATGACTCAATCCAAATAAAGCATCCCCTAGACACATTGTAATTAACTTTGCCAAAGTTAATATGAACAAAAAATCCTGTAAGGAGCCAGATGTAAGAAAATCATAACCTACAAGGGGAAGAATATTAGAATGACTGCAGATCTTTCTGTTAAAACTTTTCAACCAGAAGAGGATGGTCATCAACCTTCAATCTCCTAAAACAAAACAACTTTTAGCCCAGGATTCTATATCCAGCTAAACTGAGTTTCATTAATAATGGAGAAGTCAAATACTTTAAGGATATTCACATGTTGAAGAAATCGGCCATAATTAAACCAGCTCCTCAAGATATTATCAGACGCATCCTCCATAATGACACAATGCTTTATCACCAAAGTAAACTCACTCACAAATTATAGATCAAAACCCAACTTGCACAGTGGTGAAAGGATTAAAATCATCCACTGGTCTTTCAAAAAACTTGACACCCAAAATACTTCCAGACTTATCAATACTCTCGATTAATGAGACTGGCTTAAATTGTTTGCTAAAGAGGCACAGGTTGACTGACTGGATACGAAAACTCTGGCCAGATATCTACTGCATAAAAGAATCTCATCTTAAGGGATAAATATAGACTCAGGGTGAAGAGATGGATATCTATAATCCAGGCAAATAGAAAACAGAAAAAAGGAGGGGTTGCAATATTATTTGCAGATACATTAGGCTGTAAACTAACAAAACTAAGGAAAGACAATGATGGTCACTTCAAATTTGTTAAGGGAAACATTCAACATGATGAGAATATCAATTATTAATGTTTATGCACCCAACCAAAATGCTCCTCAATTTATAACCAAGACCCTAACAGATATGAACAACTTGATATCTTACAGCACCATAATAGTTGGAGATTTTAACACCCCTTTGGCAGTGTTGGATAGCGCCTCCATGAAGAAACTAAGCAAAGAAATTCTGGACTTAAACTTCACCATACAACAAATGAATTATTAGATGTCTACAGAAAATTTCATCCTAACAAAATTGAATACATGTTCTTCTCATCAGCCCATGGAACATTTTCCAAAATTGATCACATCTTATGTCACAAGGCTAACCTCAGCAAATTTAAAAGTATAGAAATTATTCCTTGTATTTTCTAAGATCTTCATGGAATAAAAGTTGAACTCAACTTACTGGGACATCTCAAGCAACTGGAAACCAACTCACTCCAACCTCAAACCCAACAGAAGAAAAGAAATAACCAAAATTAGAGCTGAATTAAATGAAATCAAAAACAAAAGAATTATTCAAAAGATCAATGAATCAAAAAGTTGTTTTTTTTAAAGTTTAACAAAATTAATAAACCCTTGCTAGCCAGCCTAACCAGAAATAGAAAATTAAAATCCCTAATTTCATCAATCAGAAATAGCAAAGGCTAAATAATAACAGACACCTCAGAAATTCAAAAAATTCTTAATGAATACTACAAAAAACTCTATTCTCAGAAATATGAAAATCTAAAAGAAATGACCATGCCACCTTCTTAGACTTAACCAGAAAGAATTAGAAATGTTGAACAGACCTATATCAAGTACTGAAATAGCATCAACTATACAAAATATCCTTAAAAAGAAGAGTCTGGGACCAGAGAGCTTCACATCAGAATTCTACCAAACCTTTAAAGAGAAACTAGTACCTATATTACATAACTTTTCCCAAAGCATAGAAGAAAAAGGAATACTTCCCAACACATTCTATGAACCAAATATCACCTTGATCCCCAAAGCAGGAAACAATTCAACAAAAAAACAAAATTATCGACCAATATCTTTAATGAATATAGATGCAAAAATATTCAATAAGATCCTAGTAAACAGAATCCAGCAAAACATCAAACAAATTATGCACCATGACCAAGTTGGTTTTATCCCAGGGTCTCAAGGATGGTTTAATATACATAAATCTATGAACATAATACATCACATAAACAAAATAAAAAACAAAGATTCTCTCAATCAATGCAGAAAAAGCTTTTGATAATATCCACCATCCTTTTATGATCAGAACACTTAAGAAAATAGGTATAGAAGTGACTTTTCTTAAACTAATAGAGGCCATCTACAGCAAACCCACAGCCAATATGGTATGGAATGGAATTAAATTGAAACCATTTCTACTCAGATCAGGAACCAGGAAAGGTTGCCCATTGTCTCCATTGTTCTTTAACATTGTAATGGAAGTCTTAGCCATAGCAATCAGGCAAGAGAAAGTGATCAAAGACATCCAAATAAGAACAGAGGAGATCAAACTTACACTCTTTGCAGATGATATGATTGTAAATCTGGAAAACACCAAGGATTCTATTACAAAACTCTTAGAAGTGATCAAGGAATACAGCAGTGTCTCAGGTTACAAAATCAATACTCACAAGTATGTAGCCTTTAAATTTATAAACAATAGTCAAGCTGTAAAAATCAGTCAAGGACTCTATTCCTTTTACAGTACGGCCAAAGAAGATGAAATATTTTGGAGTTTACCTAACAAAGGACATGAAAGATCTCTATAAAGAGAACTATGAAACTCTAAGAAAAAAAATAGCTGAAGATGTTAACAAATGGAAAAACATATCATGCTCATGGCTAGGAAGAATCAACATTGTTAAAATGTCCATACTACCCAAAACAATATACAATTTTAATGCAATCCCTATTAAAGCAACACTGTCATACTTTAAACACCTTGAAAACATAATACCTCATTTTATATGGAATCAGAAAAAAACCTCAATAGCCAAGACATTACTCAGAAATAAAAACAAAGCAGGAGAAATCACAGTACCAGATCTCAGACTAAACTGTAATAGTGATCAAAACAGCATGGTACTGGCACAAAAACAGAAAGGCAGATGTATGGAACAGAATAGAGAACCAAGAGATGAACCCAGCTACTTACCATCATTTGATTTTCAATAAGCCAATCAAGAACATCCAGTGGAGAAAAGACTCCCTATTTAAAAAATGGTGCTGGGTGAACTGGCTGGCTACCTGTAGAAGACTGAAACTGGACCCACACTTTTCACCATTAACAAAAACAGACTTCCACTGGATGAAAGATTTAAATTTAAGACATGAAACTATAAAAATACTAAAAGAAAGTACAGGGGAAACACTTGAAGAAATTGGCCTGAGAGAATATTTTATGAAGAGGACCACATGGGCAATTGAAACAACACCAAAAATACATTACTGGGATCTGATCAAACTAAAAAGCTTCTGCCCTGTCAAGACCAGTAAGTAAAGCAAGTAGACAGCCCTCATAACGGGAGAAGATATTTGCAGGTTATGCCTCTGACAAAGATTCCATAACCAGAATCCATAGAGAGGTCAAACATATTAGCAAGAAAAGAACAAGTGATCCTATCTCAGGGTGGGCAAGGGGCTTGAGTAGAAACTTCTCTGAAGAATACAGGCACATGGCCTATAGACACATGAAAAAATGCTCATCAGCCTTAATCATCAGAGAAATGCAAATCAAAACCACTTTGAGATATCATCTAACTCCAGTAAGATTAGCCCATATCACAAAATGCCCAAACCAGAGATGTTGATGTGGATGTGGAGATGCACTGCTGGTGGGAATCCAAACTAATACGTTCCTTTTGGAAAGATATTTGGAGATCACTTAGGGATCTAAAAATAGACCTGCCATTCAATCCTTCAATTCCTCTACTAGGTATATATCCAGAAGATCAAAAATCACTTTATAACAAAGATATTTGTTCATTGCACCCCAATTCATAATTGCTAAGTCATGGAAGAAGCCCAAGTGCCCATTAACCCATGAATGGATTAGTATGTACACCATGGAATATTATGCAGCCTTAAAGAAAGATGGAGACTTTACCTCTTTCATATTTACATGGATGGAGCTGGAACATATTCTTCTGTGCAAAGTATCTCAAGAATAGAAGAAAAAGTATCCAATATACTCAGCCCTACTAATAATACTAATAGTTTTCTTATGAAAGTTATAACCCAATTATAGCCCAAGAAGAAGGAGAAAGGGAAGAGGGAGAGTAAGGGAGGAGGGAGGACGGGTAGAGGGAGGGTAATTGATGGGACCACAACTGTGGTGCATTTTAAACAGGTACATGTTTAATTTACTAAGTATAGAATATCAATGTCTTAACACAATAACTAAGAAAATGAGATGAAGGTATGTTAACTAGTTTGATGAAAATATTTCAAATTGTATATAAAACCAGCACAGTGGAGGGAGGGCCAACAGGTACCAGCCTCCAACAGGAGCTCCCATTTAGAGGGAAGGATAAAAGTCCAGAAAACACCCAACAAAGCTAGGAGCCCAGCTGAAAGAGAAGAGTCATACCTGAAGGACACATCTGCTGAGGCAAGCTGCGACTCCTGGAGTGCAACTTACAGGTATATGTAACATCTCAAAGGAAAAGTGTCTATCCCCTCCCCCGAGAGAGCTGCGTTTTTCTCTTTGTTTTCTCTTCGTCTGCTCCCATAAGTTTCCTACAGGCAAGAGATGCACGTGAGGACCTATTATCTCACCCCACACGTGAGAGCTACAGGCAGTGGGGTCTACTCCCTTAGAGGGACCCTGCTGAGACTCCGAACACCCTCTCGCCAGGCAGAAAAATTGAACTAAAATTTCCACTGCCATTTTGAATCTCCAGTCTACCCTTCCTCCTTTGCCTGCAGAGACAGTGAGAGGAGACCCAAGAGTAGTGTCCCCCCACCCACAGGACCAAGCACACTCTCCTGGCCCTGCAGCCATGCATTCCCCGTGTGGCCACTGCCTTTCCCCTGCCCCAGGGTTGCCCTAGCAGGGCCAAACTAGGACTGATCTGGCCACATTCCCCACGCCACTGTTGCCATTACCCTGCCCCACGGTCCCCCGGGAGGATGGAACCAGGACTGATTTGGCCGCTTCCATTTCCCTGCCCCCCCCCACTTACCCTGGTGGGGTCAAACTAGGACTGATCCAGTCACATTCCCCATGCCACCTCTGCCATTTCCCTGCCCCCCCCCGTTACCCTGGTGGGAAAACTAGGACTGATCTGGCCACATGCATTTCCAGCACCACCACTGCCATTCCCCTGCCCCTGAATTACCCCAGTGGGGCTGAACTAGGACTAATATGGCTGCTGTTGTTCCTCTGTCCCCCAATCTCCCTGGCAGGGCTGAAATAGGACTGATATGGCCACATGCATTCCCGGCACAGCCACTGCCATTCCCCTGCCCCCTGGTCACCCTGGCGAGACCAAACAAGGACTGATTCAGCTGCTGCCATTCTCCTGGCCCTGTCCTCATCGCTCCAGCAGGGCCAAACTAGGACTGATCCAGTCGCTGCCATTCCCCTGCCCCCTGGTCACCCTGGTGGCCAAAATAGGACTGATTTAGCTGCTCATGTGCTCCACACCACCGCTGTCATTCCACTGCCCCGGTAGTCCTGGCAGGGCTGAACAAGGACTGGTCCAGATGCTGCCATTCCCCTGCCCCCCCCCCATTGCCCCAGTGGGGGCAAACTAGGACTGATCAGGTTGCTAACATTCTCTTGCCCCACAGTCTCCCCAGTGGGCTGAAGGAGGTCTGTTCCCATGCAGTCCCTGCCATTCCCCTGTCCCGCAGTCGCCCCAGCACCCGAGAACTAGAAGAAGATGACAGGAACACCCTGTCTTTCCAGGCAACCAGAAGAAGTTGGCACATTCTCCAGTGGCAGCCACTGACTGAATGATTCTGATAAGGTCTCCAAATAGTGTAAATTCAGCATGGGGAAGAATCAGTGGAAAAACTCTGGCAACTTGAATAATCAGAGTAGATCAACTCCCCTAAGGAAAAATGGGGCAGATGCAATTGAAGATCCCATCCATAAACAGATGGCTGGGATGTCAGAAATCAAGTTCAGAATTTGGATAGCAAATAAGATTAACAGAATGGAAGAAAGGAGGGAATTAGAATTCCAAGAAATTATTCAAAAGACATCACAAGAAATTATTCAAAAGATGTCTCAAGAATTCAACGATATCAAAGATAAAATGATCAAAGATTTTGAAACATTGAGGCAAGATTTTGCAGCCCTCAAACATCTGAACAAATGGTAGAATCCCTGGGTAACAGAAGGAACAGGCGGAAAAAAGGATCTCTGACATTGAAGACAAAGCTTTTTGAACAAGCCCAAGAGCTCAAACATGAAAAGAAGTGGAGAACAAAAACGGATCTTTCTCTCAGAGAGCTCACAGATAATTCAAAGAAAACTAATATTCGTATTATAGGAATCCCTGAAGGCAACAAAGTTGCTTCACAAAACACAGAGGCTCTTCTTCATGAAATTATGAAAGAGAACTTTCCAGACATACCAAGAGATTCTGAAATTCAGATAGCAGATAGTTTCAGAACCCCAGCATGATTCAACCCAAGCACATCATAATTAACTTCACTAAAGTTAATATAAAATACAAAATTCTGAAAGCAGTTAGACATTAGAAAACCATAACCTACAAGGGGAAGAGGATCAGGATGACTGCAGATCTCCCTCCTAAAATCTTTCAGGCTAGAAGAGGGTGGTCATTGACTTTTAATCTCCTAAAGCAAAATAACTTTCAACACAGGATCCTATATCCAGCTAAACTGAGTTTCATCTATGATGGAGAAATTAAATACTTTAATGGCATTAACATGTTGAAGAAATTTGCCATAACTAAACCAGATCTCCAGGAAATTCTCAAATCTATCATCCAGAATGACCAGTGTAATCCTCCACCACAAAAGTAAACCCACTCAGAAACTTTTGATCAAATTACAAATTACAACTTCCACAATGGCAAAAGAATTAAAAATGTCTACTGGAATTTCAAGTAGTTTGATGCTCAAAATTTTACCAGGCTTATCAATAATTTCAATCAATGTGAATGGCTTAAATTGTCCTCTAAAGAGGCACAGACTGGCTGATTGGATACAGAAACTCAGACCAGACATCTGTTGTATACAAGAATCTCATCTTACCTTAAAAGACAAATATAGACTCAGGGTGAAGGGATGGTCATATATATTCTAGGCAAATGGAAAGCAGAAAAAAAGCAGGTGTTGCAATTTTATTCTCAGATACAATAGGGTTGAAACCAACAAAAGTAAGCAAGGATATGGAAGGCCATTTTATATTTGTTAAGGGTAATACTCAATACGATGGGCTCTCAATTATCAATATTTATGCACCCAAACAGAATGCACCTCAATTTATAAGAGATAGTCTAACAGGCATGAGCAACTTGATCTCTCCCAGCTCCAGCTCCATTATAGTCAGAGATTTTAATACTCCTTTGGCAGGATTGGACAGATCCTGCAATAAGAAGCTTAGCAAAGAAATTTTAGATTTAAATTTAACTACTCAACTTTTGGACCGAACAGACATCTACAGAACATTTCATCCTAAAAAAAATGAATACACATTTTTCTCATCAGTCCATGGAACATACTCCAAAATTGATCACATCTTAAGTCATAAGTCTAACCTCAGTAAATTTAAAAGAAAAGAAATTATTCCATGCATCTTCTTGGACCATCATGGAATAAAAATTGAACTCAGTAACAAAGGAATTTGCAGTCTCATACAAAAACATGGAAGCTAAATAACCTTATGCTGAATGATAGATGGGTCAGAAATCAGATCAAGAAGGAAATTACCAAATTTTTAGAACAAAATGATAATGAAAACACGAGTTATTAGAACCTCTGGGATACTGCAAAGGCAGTCGTAAGAGGGAAATTTAAGGTATTGCAAGCCTTCCTCAAGAGAACGAAAAGAGAGGAAGTTAACAAAATAATGGGACATCTCAAGCAACTGGAAAAGGAAGAACATTCCAATCCCAAATCTAGCAGAAGAAAAGAAATAACTAAAATTAGAGCAAAATTAAATAAAATTGAAAATAAAAAAATTATAGATCAATATATCACAAAGCTGTTTTTTTGAAAAGGTCAATAAAATAGATAAACCTTTGGCCAGCCAAACCAAGAAAAAGAGAGTAAAATCTCTAATCTCGTCAATCAGATAGTGAACATGAAATAACAACAGACCCCTGAGTAATTCAAAAAATCCTTAATGATTATTACAAGAAACTTTATTCATAGAAATATGAAAATCTGAAGGAAATTGACCAATACTTGGAAGCATGCCACCTCCCAAGACTTAGCCAGAAGGAAGTGGAAACGTTGAACAGGCCTATATCAAGTTCTGAAATAGCATCAACTATACAAAATCTCCCTAAAAAGAAAAGCCCAGGACCAGATGGTTTCACGTCAGAATTCTACCAAACCTTTAAAGAGGAAATAGTACCGATGCTACTCAACTTTTTCCAAAATATAGAAAAAGATGGAATACTACCTAACACATTCTATGAAGCAAACATCACCTTGATACCCAAACCAGGAAAAGACCCAATAAGAAAAGAAAATTATAGACCAATATCACTAATGAATATTGATGAGAAAATATTCAACAAGATCCTAACCAACAGAATCCAGCAACACATCAAAAAATTATACACCACGACCAAGTGGGTTTTATCCCAGGATCTCAAGGCTGGTTCAACATACATAAATCTCTAAATGTAATTCATTACATAAACAAAGTAAAAAACAAAGACCATATGATTCTCTCAATGGATGCAGAAAAAGCTTTTGATAATATCCAGCATCTATGATCAGAACACTTAAGAAAATTGGTATAGAAGGGACATTTCTTAAACTGAGAGAGGCCATCTACAGTAAACCTACAGCCAATATTGTATTGAATGGAGTTAAATTGAAATAATTTCCACTTAGATCAGGAACTAGGCAAGGTTGCCCATTGCCTCTACTACTCTTTAACATTGTAATGGAAGTTTTAGCCATTGCAATTAGGGAAGAAAAGGTGATTAAGGACATCCACATAGGGTCAGAAGAGATTAAATTTTCACTTTTTGCAGATGATATGATTGCGTTTCTGGAAAACACCAGGGATTCTACTATAAAACTCCTAGAAGTGATCAAGGAATACAGCAGCATCTCGGGTTACATAATCAACCTCAGAAATCTGTAGCCTTTATATATACCAACAGCAGCCAAGCTGAAAAAACAATCAAGGACTCTATTCCATTCACAGTAGTACCAAAGAAAATGAAATACTTGGGAGTTTACCTAACAAAGAATGTGAAAGATCTCTATAAAGAAACTATAAAATTCTAAGAAAAAAATAGCTGAAAATGTTAACAAATGGAAAAATATACCATGCTTATGGCTGGGAAGAATCAACATTGCTAAAATGTCCATATTACCCAAAGCAATATATAATTTTAATGCAATCCCTATTAAAGCTCCACTGCCATATTTTAAAGATCTTGAAAAAATAATACTTCATTTTATATGGAATCAGAGAAACCCTCGAATAGTCAAGACATTACTCAGGAATAAAACAGGAGGAATCATGCTATCAGACCTCAGATTATACTATAAATCCGTAGTGATTAAAACAGCATGGTACTGGCACAAAAATAGAGAGGTAGATGTATGGAAGAGAATAGAGAGCCAACAGATGAATCCAGCTACTTACCATTACTTGATCTTTGACAAGCCAATTAAAAACTTTGAGTGGGGAAGATTCCCTATTTAGCAAATGATGCTGGGTGAACTAGCTGGCAACCTGTAGAAGACTGAAACTAGACCTACACCTTTCACCATGAACTAAGATAGACTCTCACTGGATTAAAGATTTAAACTTAAGCCATGAAACCATAAAAATACTAGAAGAAAGTGGAAGGAAAACACTTGAAGAAATAGGCCTGGGCAAAAATTTTATGAGGAGGACTCTCCGGGCTATTGAAGCAACATCAAAAATACACTACTGGGACCTGATCAAAGTAAAGAGCTTCTGCACAGCCAAAAACACGGTAAGTAAGGCAAGCAGACAGCCATCAGAATGGGAGAAGATTTTCACGGGTTATGTCTCCGACAAAGGTTTAATAACCAGAATCCATAGAGAACTTAAACGTATTAGCAAGAAGAGAACAAGTGATCCCATCTCAGGGTGGGAAAGGGACTTGAAGAGAAATTTCTCTAAAGAAAATTGGCACATGGCCTACAGATATACGAAAAAATGCTCACCATACTTAATCATCAGAGAAATGCAAATTAGAACTACTTTGAGATATCATCTAACTCCAGTAAGATTAGCCCATATCACAAAATCCCCAAACCAGAGATACTGGCATGGATGTGGAGAAAAGGGAACACTTCTACACTGCTGGTGGGAATACAAACTAATACATTCCTTTTGGAAAGATGTCTGGAAAACACTTAGAGAACTAAAAATGGACCTGCCATTTGATCCTGCAATTCCTTTATTAGGTATATATCCAGAGAACCAAAAACCACATTACAACAAAGATATTTGTATCAGAATGTTTATTTCAGCCCATTTCATAATTGCCAGGTCATGAAAGAAGTCCAAGTGCCCATCAATCCGTGAGTGGATCAATAAATTGTGGTATATGTACACCATGGAATACTATGCAGCCATAAAGAAAGATGGAGACTTTATGTCCTTCATGTTTACATGGATGGAGCTGGAAAATGTTCTTCTTAGCGAAGTATCACAAGAAAGGAAGAAAAAGCATCCAATGTACACAACCCTATTATTAAACTAATTTTTCGCTTTCTTATGAAAGCTATTACCTAATTATAGCCCAATAATTTGGGGAGGTGGGTGTGGGAGGGGAGGGGAGGATGGGTGGATGGAGGGTGATTGGAGGCATAACTTTTATGGTTTATCTTACAAGAGTATAAGTGAATCTTTCTAAGAGTAGAATATAATTGTCCTAACACAATAACTAAGAAAATGACACAAAGGCTATGTTAACCAGTTTGATGAAAGTATTTCAAATTGTATATGAAAACACCACACTGTACCCCATGATTGCATTAATGTACACAGCTATCATTTAATAAACAAAAAAGAAAAAAAAGTGTATATGTGAAACTTACTAAATAAAAAAACCCCAGCACATTGTACCCCATGATTGCATTAATGTGCACAGCTATGATTTAATTTAAAAAAAAAAAATAGAGGCTGTCAGGAAAAAAAAGTGTAAGAAAAAGTATCCAATGAACCCAGCCCTACTATGAAACCAATTTATAAGCACCCACACTTCCATATGAATGCTATAACCCCAGCCCAAGATGAAGGGGAAAGGGGAGGGGGGGAATGGGTGGTGCAAGAGTGCTAATTGGTGGAACCACCTATGGTGCATTTTATAAGGGTACATGTTAAATCTACTAAGTGTAGAATATAAATGTTTTAACATAATAACTACAAAAATGCAGTGAAGGCTATGTTAACCAGTTTGATGAAAGTATTTCAAATTGTATATAAAACCAGCCCATTGTACCCCATAATTGCATTAATGCACACGGCTATGATTTAATAAAAAATATATATATATATATATATATATAAAATAAAATATTTAAGAGAATAAGGTTAAAAAATGAAACAATAAAAGTAATAATTTATCTGATCCTTCTCTTGAAGTTTCCTAAACTAAGAAAACACAGCAATAAAGGCTTAATTTTTTACAAAAAGTAAAAGAAAAGAAAAGAAATTATAGGAGAGTCATCACTATACATACTACAGACATCAAAAAATATTTTATGTGAATATTTTACACAGTTTCATAGTAACAAATTTGACAATTTAGATTAAATGGAAAAAGTCTTTGAAAAACAATTTACCAGAACTACATAAGACTGGAATTTTGAATAGTGCAGATATCAAAATTAAGTCAAAAAATAAAATTTTCTCAGAAAAGAAGTTCTAGGAATACATGGATTAACTGGTGAATATTACCAAACACTTAAAGAAAAAATAATATCAATATTAAGCAAACTGAAAACTATAAAACATTTCAAAGATAAATTAAAAACCTAAATAAATGATGAGATATAACATGTTTACAGATTGAAAGTTTCAATATTATTAAGATTTCAGTTCTCTAGCCAGGTATTATGGTGGGCACCTATAGTCCCAGCTACTTGGGAGGCTGAGGCAAGAGAATTGCTTAAGCCCAAGAGTTTGAGATTGCTGTGAGCTGTGATGCTATAGTGCTCTACAGAGGGCGACATAGTGAGATTGTGTCTCCAAAAATAAAAAATAAAAAAGATTTCAGTTCTCTCTATATTGTTTTATAAATTCTACACTATCACATTGAAATCATAGCAGGCTTTAATATTAATAAAAAAGCTGCTTATAAAATTTATGTGAATGTGTGAGGAGCCCTGAATAGCTAAAATAATTTTGTAAAGTGCAAAGTCAGATAAGCTGCACTTTCTGATTTTATATCTTATTGTACAATTACAGTAATCATGACAGTGTGGTTTCATATACGAATAGGCAAATAAATCAATGGAACAAACTAAAGTAAGAGTTGGCAAAACTTCCCCTAAAAGAACAGATAGTAAATATTTTACTGGTTGCAGCCTGTGCAATCTCTTTCACAACTATCTAACTCTGTTGCAGTGTGAAAGCATCCATAGCCTACATTCTATTAAATAAGTGTACCTGTGTTCTAATAAAGCCTTATGGACACTGAAATTTGAATTTCATATAATCTTCACATGGCATGAAATATTCTCCCTTCTTTTTTTTCTCACCATTTAAAAATGGAAAAAAAAAAAACTTTTTTAGTTCATGGACCATACCAAAATAGGCACAAATGGAAATTTGTTGGAGAGAAGTGGAAGGATGGAATGATTCATATTTCCACTGATAGTTAAATGTAATCACTTATGGAGGTCTTATAGGTCAGAATCAGTCATGGTAAAGGGTGGCAAAGAGTAGAATAAATCATTGAATGTGGGTGACTACTTGAGGAATACTTTGGAGAAAATACCTTCTTCTCCCCGCCCTGCAACCCACAAGAATTAAACATGGGGAAATGAGGAGGGTGGCAGGTCATTTTGAAATGGATCTTTACATAGTGTTAAGGAAACATCCCCTTTCTCCAATCACAGTATCTTGACCACTCCAGCAGCAGCCACACCATGAATGTCTCAGGAGAGGTGCATTATGTCCAAGCCACCCAGGGATACCATTGGCTAGCTACCTGATGACCAAACAAAGCTGAAGGGGGGGGCTCCTTATTACACTCTGTAGGGGGGAGTTTTTAAGGAAAGTGAAAACCTGCTGCGGGTTATTGAGAGGCTGAAATATGGCTAAAGAGACCTATACACCAGAGGAACTTAACACAAATATGGAACAACCAGAGATAAGCAGCACAAAACAAACAATTCCCAAGGCCAAAGGGAAGAAGGGAAGGAAGACCCACTGTCAACTCAAGACCAAAGACAGTGACCAGGTCAGATGACCCCACCTATGTTCCTCTTCTTCCCTCTGGATCATCCAATAACCCTAGCCTGTCTTTGCCTAATAGAAACCCCTCCCATAGCCACCCCCCCTACATAAGAAGCTCCTCTTCCTATACAACCTCTTTTTCTTCCCCCAAGCCAATGCCCCTCTGGCTCATTCTGTTGCTTTTCCAGGTACAAAAGGAAACCACAAGTGGGAAGAGAACCATTCAAAGAAATTCAAGAAGAAAATATCTTCACTTCCCTCCTTCCTGTTCCGGAAAAATGGTGACACCAATAAGGCCAACAATATTTATCTGCTTCCATCAACAGAATAAGAGTAAAAAAAAATGGAGCAAGAACAAAAGTCACTGGAATATCCAGCCATTCCAAGTAACAACTTGTGCAGCCAGTAAATGTAAAGCCTGGGCCAGAAACTTGGAACTAGCTACAGCGGCTCCCGAGGCAGTTGTAAAGAAATTATCAATTGCATAGAGGCCAAATCTGAGGAAAACAGTACAGATATTGATGACTGAAATAAAATCAAGCAAGATGCGAAAAAAAAATGCATGTGTCTGTGTCTGGGAGGGGGTTAAGGAAGAAAAGTAGCAAGAAGGGAGGAAAATAGGGTTTTGTGTAGCTGGGGGCCAGGCCACCAAGTATACCAGTCAGCCACTATGGGATAAGCACCTGGTGAGGACTGAGAAATTAAGACAAATGTCCTCAACATTTTGCCCCACAGGAAAGAAGAAAGAAGGCTTGTTTTTTTCTACATGTATTTTAGGGGGGGTGAGGAATAGAGAACAACATCAAGGTCTAAATTTCCAAAATTCAGATGGGGGAGAGTTTTATAGATGGTATGTGACAATGATATTCCCTTCCAAAAAGCAGACAACAAAATAGCCTTCAGGTCGCCTATGTCATAGTAATGTTTGTAAACACCCTATGCAGGAAGCAACTACAGACCTTCAGAAAAACCAAAAAAAATTTTTTTTTAATTTTTGAGACAGTCTCCCTCAGTAAAGTACCATGGTGTCATAGCTCATAGCAACCTCAAACTCTTGGGCTTAAGTAATTCTCTTTCCTCAGCCTCTCAAGTAGCTGGGACTACAAGCACCCACCACAATGCCCGACTACATTTTTGTTGTAGTTGTCATTGTTGTTTAGCAGGCCCCGGCCAGGTTCGAACCTACCAGCCCCAGTGCATGTGGCTGGCACCCTAACCACTGAGCAATGGGTGCTGAGCCAAAAGAAGAACCAAATTTCGGTCCGGACCTCGCCCCGACAACCAGCGCAGCGAGTCTGCCTGTGCGCAGCGGCCTTCACCATGGAGAAGCTGATCGCAGCAAACAACCACTTCGCCTTAGACCTGTTCCGCACCTTGAATGAGGACAATCCGACTGGAAACATCTTCGTCTCTCCCTTCAGCATTTCATCAGCGATGGCCATGATCTTTCTAGGGACCAGAGGCAACACTGCAGCACAACTATCCAAGACTCTGCATTTCAATACGGTTGAGGAGATTCATTCAAGATTTCAGAGTCTGAATGCTGATATCAACAAAAGTGGAGCACCCTATATTCTGAAACTTGCTAATAGATTATATGGAGAGAAAACCTATAATTTCCTCACTGAGTTCTTAGATTCAACTCAGAAAATGTATGGTGCTGAACTGGCCAGTGTAGATTTTCAGCATGCCTCTGAAGATGCAAGGAAAACCATAAACCAGTGGGTCAAAGGACAGACAGAAGGGAAAATTCCAGAACTGTTGGCTGAAGGTGTGGTTGATAGCATGACTAAGCTTGTGTTAGTGAATGCCATCTATTTCAAGGGAAACTGGCAGAATCAATT
>CAUYQV010014062.1:0-80621 GCA_963574575.1 Galagoides demidoff
TACCTTTGTCACACCCAGTCACTGGAGACCCCAGAGGGCTGTGACCTAGTTGCCCAATAAGCGGGTGTGGCAGGGCTCTGAGTCAGCCAAAATCAAAGTAGAGCCAGTGTCAACTCCACTCAGTTACTGCTTTTCGACCCCCGCCAGCAAAGGGAACTGAGGCTTGATTATCTTAGGCACTCAGTGACAACTGGAGAATGTTCCACCTGAGGACAGTTTGGACCTGAGAAAATCCCAAGAGCATCAGAGATTCTCCCTTGACCACCAGCTGTTTTGCACAAATCAAGAGATTCAAACCTATTGACTCGTTAGTACCCACTCCCTTATTGGAAAGATCACAAGGTCTCTGGCAGTTAAATAATAGGATTCTACTGGTGGTATAAGTGTGGCTTTCTCTGATGCTCTGAGAAGTCAGAAAGGCCTGTTCAGTAGACAATTTGGAGTAAGGAGGCCAGTGCCTCTTTCCCCTCCTTACTCACCCTTCGCCGCTGGACTCTGGTAACCTCAGTCTCAGTTAACCCCACTACCAGTCTCTGTTAACCCAGACTCTGTAACCCAGTCCTATCCAATAGGCGAGAGAGTCAGGGTTTTGTGCCTACCAGAGTCCAGGTAAAGTCAATGGGTTCGTCAGGATGTTGTGCCTGACAGAGTCCCAGTAATGTCAATGCCTTCTCCACTTGGTGACCACTCTTTGTGGCCAGTCAGCAGAGATAGTTGAAGCCTATCTGCCTCAGACACTCAATGGGAGCTGTAGAATATTCCGCTTCGGTTCAATCTAAGCCTGGAGTTTGTTTTCTTGAAGTGGTGGTTTACCTCAGTGGGGAGGATGCGTGTTTATCTATCTCTTCTCTCAGTTCAGCTCCCCACTTTCAGGTTCGTTGAGTTCTTCTGACAGTTGTCTCTCTCCCTGAACTGAAGTTTATGTTGAAAGCTTGCTCCAGTCAGCTCTCAACCACTATTCCTCCAAATTCTTACTGAATGTGAAAATTTTAGTTAGGGAATCTAACCGGCCCGGGGATTTAGCAAATTATAGGATACATTGAAACCAGGCTGGCAAATAGACTAAAATGCTACAAAGAAGTAAACAAAACAATAGACAAACCACTCAAATAATAGATCAAAAATGAAAGAAGGAAGAAAGAAAAAGAAAGAAAAAAAGTACTAATAAGAAAAGATAACCACAGAAATGATGGTCATAAAATGATAGAGCAAACACATAGGAAAGCAAACAATCAAAGAACAGAGATAATCAAAAATATATATATATAATGAAAATAAAAACTAAAAAATTAAAAATTAAAAAAAAGGAAAAGGAGGGCACTGCTAAGACAATTTTTTTTGAGTATATATAAACAAGTCCCTTTTTCAATGTGGTAGGGTTCCAGTTAAAAAGTATATGTATAATTATGCTGCAGTATAGTTTCTAGACAACAGGTGGTGCTGTGAGTGGTCCCTGCGCTGATAACAGAAATAGAAAGGAAAAAAAGAAAAAAGAAAAAAAGTATACATATATCAAAGGAGAATCTTTGCTGGCAGGATGCCCAGATTCTCCCTACAACAGTTCCTGCAAACTGTTGGGCGTCTTGGTTTAATTTCAGATGCCGGATGGCTGGCTGCAGATCAGATTTTGAGTTCTCTGTGCTTCTGGAGAAGGTGTTATGGAGACGCCATTTTGGAGGTTTTACTTTACATCTGGTTCCTAGCAGCTGCCCGCTCCTATCTGTCCTCTAAACTTGGGACACAAGTTCACACTTCGCCAGACTTTCACGCAACTCCTAGTTTCCCCTCGAACAGAAAACCGTTGTGGTCCGAGGGAAAAGGGTTGGGGCGCCCCTTGCGTGGTCTGTATTCCAGTGGGGGAGGGGCTGCTGTGCTGCCCCCGAGCTGGCGCCGCAGCGGGAAGTTCAAAAGATTTTTCAGTGTTTGTAAGAGGGGAACCCATTCACCCTGCCGGTCACTGCGTCAGTGCAGCTCCACACAGACTTCCAAAATTACAGGATGGATCGGTTTCTAAGCAGAGTCCCTTCCGCTCAAGTTTCTGTCCGAATGCCTGGATCCCTGACACCCCAAACCGGGTCCAAATGTCTACCATTTCTGGCTGCTAAATTCTGCTTGGGAGTCCACGCCTCACTGCACTCTCTGCGAAACACACGAACTCCTCACAAAATGGGTACAGGAGCCTTTCATGGGGGAAAGGATTTGTTTCTGTCTCTCAGGATACAAGCCGCAACCTGCCACCTCAGGGCGCAGATGGAGCTGTTTCAGCTGCTGCCCTGAGTTTTTTCTGGCTGACACCGTAGTTCTGGGCTACACTTCCAATCCAGCAATTCACCTCTTTGCTGCTCGCCCTGCGCTGCTTATCCGTGTAAGGACGCCATGCAGAAGGGATCCAATAAGCTCACTCTCACCTGAAACCACCAGGAGAGTTGACTCAGGGGTGCATCTCCTCCGCCATCTTGCTCTGCCTCCACCATGGTTTCTTTATCCATTTATTTGTTGATGGACATTTTAGTTGATTCCATACTTTGACTATTGTGAATAGTGCTGCAATATATATACATGAGAGTACAGGTATCTTTCCAAAATACCAAATTTCCCTCCTTTAGATACATACCTAACAGTGGGATTACTGGGTTAAATGATAGTTCTCTTCTTAGTTATTTTGAGAAACCTTCATATTGTTTTCCATTAGTGGTTGCACTAATATATGCCAACAATGTATGAGGGTTTCCTTTTCTGCACATCCTTGACAGCATTCATTATTGCTGTTGTTTTGATAAAAGTCATTTTACCTTTGGTAAGATGATATCTCCTAGAAATTTTGATTTGCATTTCTCTGATGACTAATGATGTTAAACATTTCATCATATACCTTTTGGCCATTTGTATGTCTTCTTTTTTTATTATTTATTTATTGATTGATTTTAAGATAGAGCCTCAAGCTGTCACCCTGGGTAGAGTGCCATGGCATCACAGCTCACTCCAACTCCTGGGCTCAAGTGAGTCTCCTGCCTCAGCCTCCCAAGTAGCTGGGACCACTGGAACCCACCACAACACCTGGCTATTTTTTGGTTGCAGCCATCATTGTTTGGCAGGTCCGGGCTGGATTCAAACCTGCCACCATAGGTGTATGTGGCTGGCGCCTTAACCATTTGAGCCACAGGTGCTGAGCCTGTATGTCTTTTTTAGAGAAATATCTATTCAGATCCTTTGCCATTTTTTAAATCAGATTATTTCATTTCTTCCTACTGGATTGTAGGGGCTCCCTATATATTATATTTATTAATCCCTTGTCAGGTGCATAGTATGCAAACATTCTCTCCCATTCTGTGGGTTGTCTCCTAACTTTGTTGATCATTTTCTTGAATCTATGGAAGCTTTTTCGCCTGATTTGATTCTATTTGTACAACTTTTTATTGATTACCTGTGATTTGGGAGTATTACTTAAGAAGTACTTGTATAAACCAATATCCTGAAGAACTTTTTCTGATATTTTCTTTTAGTACATTCATAGTTTTAGGTCTCTGATTTAAGCTGTTAATCTATTTTGATTTGATTTTTTTTTTTTGATATGGTGAGAGACAGGCTCTAGATTCACTTTTCTTCATGTGGATATCCTGTTTTTCCCAGCACCATTTAATGAAAAGACTGTCTACTCCATACTGTATATTCTTGGCCATATTGTTGAATGTAAGCTTACTATAAATTTGTGAATTAAGTTTTTTATTCTGCTCCATTGTTTTATGTATCTGCTTTTTATGCCAGTACCATGCTGTTTTGGTTACTGTAGCTCTGTGGTGTTATTTTTGAAGTCCAGTAAGATGATTCCATCCATTTTGTTCTTTTGATCAGGATGGCTTTGGTTATTCTAGGATTTTTTTGTGGTTCTGTGTAAATTTTAGAATCATATGTCTATTTTTGTTATTGATATTTAGAATCATATGTCAATTGTTATTGATATTTTGATGAAGATTGCATTGAATTTGTAGATTGCCTTGGGTAGTATTTATTCTTCCAATCCATTAGCATGGACTACCTTTTCATTTTTTGATTCTCTTCAATTTCTTTCATAAAGATTTTATAGATTTCATTGAAGAACTATTTCAATTAAGTTTACTCAGTTTTATTTTATTTGTAGCTATTAGTAATAGGTTTACATTCTTGGTTTGCTTTTCAGATTATATACAATTTGCATATAGAAATAGTACTGATTTTTGTATGTTGGTTATTAATCCTACATCTTTACTGACTTTATCATCTCCAATAATTATTTTGTGGAATCTTTAGGTTTCTCTAGATATAAGATCGTATCAACTACAAACAAAAATAATTTTACTTCTTCCTTTTCTGTTTAGATACCCTTATTTTTTTTCTCTTGTCTAATTGTTCCACCTAGAACTTCCAGTACTATGTTGAATAGCATGGTGAAAGTGGGCATCTATGTCTTGTTCCTGATCTTAAAGAAAAGGCTTTTAGTTTTTCACATTCAATATGATAATAGCTGTGGGTCTTTCACATAGCTTTTTATCATGCTGATGTTAGTTTCCTCTATATATAGTTATTTGAGAACTTTTATAATGAAGAGATGTTGAATTTTATTGGATGCTTTTTTTAGTATCAATTAAAATGATCATATAATTTTAGTCCTTTTTTCTGTTATTATGATATAACACACTGATACATTTGCATATATTGAATCATCCTTGCATTCATGGGATGCATGTCACTTGATCATGAGGAATAATTTTTTTTTGAGACAGAGTTTCAAGCTGTCACCCTGAGTAGAGTGCCACAGCATCATACCTCACAGCGATCCTCTTGCCTTAGTTTTTCTATTTTTAGTAGAGACGGGTTCTCACTTTGCTCAGTTGGTCTCAAACTCATGAGCTCAAGCATTCCATCTGCCTTGGCCTCCCAGAGTGCTAAGATTACAGGCATGAACCACCATGCCCAACCAGGAATAATCTTTTGAATGTGCTACTAAATTTGATTTGCTGGCATTTTGTTGAAGATTTTCACATCTCCGTTCATCAGAGATAGCAGCCTACAGTTTCATTTTGTTGTCTTTGCCTGGTTTTGGTAGCAGGGTTATACAAGCCTCATAGAATGCATTCAGGCATATTTATTTCTCCTAGAAATTTTGGAATAATTTGAGAACTACTGTTATTGGTTCTTTTTAGAATGTTTGATTGGGGCGGCGCCTGTGGCTCAAAGGAGTAGGGTGGTGGGTTCAAACCCAGCCCTGGCCAAAAACTGCAAAATAAATAAATTAATTAATTAAAAAAACCCAAAACTAGAATGTTTGATCAAATTCAGCAGTGAAGCAGTGAAGACATTGGGTCCTGTATTTTACATTGATGAGAAACTTTTTTGATTACTTCTTCTATCACATTATTCCTTATTGGTTATTTCAAGTTTTGGATTTCTTCCTGATTCAATCTTGGTAGGTTTTCCTTTTTATCGGCATGTAGTTGTCTCTACTGTTCCTTTGAATTTCTCCAATATTAGTTACAATGCCTCTTTATTTATCTTCGATTTTATTTATTTTAATTTTCTCTCTTTTTTTTCTTAGTCCTATTATAAAGACGTCAACTTGGATTAATTTTTTTTGCAGAAAACCAACCTTTTGGTGTAATCTTTTGTATTGTTTCTTTGGTTTTAATTTCCTTTAGTTCTGCTCTTTATTTCTTTACTTTTACTAATATTGACTTTGGTTTGTTTTTCTTTTTCTAGTTCTTTGAGATGTGCCACTGCATTTTTTTTTTTAATTTGAAAATTTCCTTGTTTTGAGGTGGGCATTAATTGCTATAAACTTTCTCACTATTGCTATTTTTGGTATATGTCATAGGGTTGGATATATTGTGTTTTCATTTTCATTTATTTTGAGAATCTTTAAATGTTAGCTTTATTTCTTCATTGGTCTACTGGTCATTCAGGAGTATACTTAATTATATGTGCTTGCACATTTTCCAATTTTCCTATTGTTAATGATTTCCTGTTTTATTCCACCATGGTACGGGAAATAGTTGTTATGATTGCAATTTTTTTTAATTCTTAAAAACTTGTTTTCCAAGACTGATTTTGTCAAGAGTTTTTTCCCCACACTTTCGTGTAGAATTTTTATTCTTTTGTCTTAAATTTAAATCTTTTATCTAGCCAGAGTGAATTTTTGTCAGTGGTGAAAGGTGTGTGCCCAAGTTTAGTCTTGTACGTGTGGCGAAAGAGTTCTCCCAGCACCATTTGTTAAATAGCGGTTCTTTCCCCCAGTGCATGGTTTTGTTTGCCTTATCTAAATCAGATGGTGACAAATGGCTAGGTTTGTCTGTAAATTCTCTACACTATTTCATAGATCTATATGTCTAGCTTTGTGCCAGTATTGTGCTGTTTTGATCACTACAGACTTGTGGTATTAAGTCTGATAGCACGATGTTGTGAGATTTGTCTTGTTTATTAAAATTGCATCGGTTATTTGTGTTTTTTTCTTGTTCTGTATGAAACAAAATACTATTTTTTCAAGTTCTTCAACGTATGACAGAAGTGCTATGATGGGGATTGCATTAAATCTGTGGATCACTTTGGGTAGTATGGACATTTTAACAATCTTGATTTTTCCCAGCCATGAGCATGGTATGTTCTTCCATTTGTTATGGTCTTCTGCTATTTCCCCCCCCCTAGGTGCTTCAAAGTTCTTTTATAGGGATTCCTCATGACCTTTGTTAGATATATTTCCAGGCACTTCATTTTCTTTTAAGCTATTATAAAGGGTATTATGTTTTTGATTTGATTCTCAGCTTGACTGTTTTTAGTATAAATGTAGGCTACTGATTTGGGGACATTAATTTTGTATGCCAACATGTTAATGTATTTTTTGATCACTTCTAAGAGCTTTGTAGTTGAGTCTCTGGGGTTTTCTAGGTATAAGATTATGCTTTCTGCAAATACCAAGAGTTTGAGCTCCTCGATCCCCATTTGTATTCCTTTCATGTTCTCTTGTCTGATTGCATTGTCCAGGACTTCCAGCACTATGTTGAATAGCAGTGGTGATATTTGGCATTCTTGTCTGGTTCCAGTTTTGAGTGGAAATGCTTTCAGTTTTACTTCATTCAATATCCTTTTTTTTTCTTTTTTTTGGCAAGGGCTCAGTTTGAACTTGCCACCTCCAGCATATGGGCTAGTGCCCTACTCCTTTGAGCCATGGGCGCTGCCCCAATCCATTCAGTATTATATTGACTGTGCATTTGTTGTACATGGTCTCTACTGGTTTAAGAAATATCTCATCTATGTCAATTTTCTTATATGTCTTGCTAGAAGAGGATGCCGAATTTCGTCTAAAGCCTTTTCTGCAATTGAGAGAATCATATGGTCTTTGTTTTTTTTTTTAATTTATTCATGTGGTGAATTACATTTATTGACTTACATATCTTGAATCAATCTTGCATACCTGGGATAAAACCTGCTTGATCATGATGAATAATATTTTTAATGTGTCACTGTATTCTGTTTGCTACATTCTTATTGAATATTTTTCATTGATTTTCATTAATTATATTGATGTATAGTTTTCTTTTTTGTTCTTAGTTTCAGAATGAGGGTAATATTTGATTTGGACAATGTGTTGGGGAAGAATTCATTCCTTCTCTATGTTTTAGAATAGACTATGCAATATAGGTGCTAGTTCTTCTTTGAAGTTTCAGAAGAATTCTGGGGTGAAACCATCTGTTCCAAGGCTTTTGGCTTTTGGACTTTTGTACTGTTGATGCAATTTCAATGCTTGATATAGGTCTATTTAAAATTTCTAATTATTTAAGTTTAGTTTATTTATTTGAGTTTAGGAAGATGGCTTGATTCTGTGTATTGGTCCATTCCCTCTACATTTTCATATTTCCAGGCATAGAGCTTTTTGTTTAATCAGGGAGAATTTTTTGTATTTCTGTGGTATGTGTTGTTATTTTCCCTTTTTGTTTCCTATTGAATTTATTAGAGATATTACTTTTCTGTTTCTGGTTATTGTGGCCAAGGGTTTATTAATTTTATTAGTCTTTTAAACGAATCAACTTTTTGCTTTGCTGATTTTCCAAATGATTCTTGTGTTCTTGATTTCATTTAATTCTGCTCTAATTTTGTTTCTTTTCTTCTTCTAGGTTTGGAGTTGAATTGCTCTTCCTTTTCCAGTTGCTTGTGATCGTCCATTAGGTTGTTGATTTTCTCTCTTTCTGGTTTGTAAATGAAGGCAGCATCTAATGTTAAGTTCTTTGAAAAACTTCTGAATTTGCTGTCTATGTTATCTTGAAGTTCATTGACCTTCAGAATAGCTATTATGGATTTTTTTTCTGAAAATTCACTTTTCTTCATAATTCCATGACTAGTCACTGATATTTTATCCAGTTAATTTGGTAAGGCCATGTCTTTCTGGGTGCTCCTGATACCAGTAGATATTCATTGATGTCTGGGAATTGAAGAGTTATTTTAATTTTACAGTCTTGGAATTTTTTTAAACCTCCCTCCTGGAGATAGCTTTCTAGATATTCAAGGACAATTGGATTTTGTGATCTAAATTTTTTGTCACTGCAGTCATATCAACACTGGGTTTTCCTCAAAGTAATAATTTTCTTAATTTTGCAGATGCCTGGTTGTACTACCTTGGTGACTTTGGGTAATATATGGGAGAACTACCTGGATTATCAGTCAACCTCTCTCATTCTCTTCTTTCTCTGTGCTGCATGGCTAGAGATGGGCGAGCAGTGACATGGGCTCATCCTAGTGGCCACCAGTACCAGCACACATGAATCCAGCCCAGTCATACCCAAATCTAGTGGTGACCATTGCCTGGCTATCTCTAATGTTTATTCACAGTCCAAGGTTTCTTTATTCTATAGGTGTGAGTCCTGCCAGTACAGGTAGCCTTTGCATTATGAACTGGAATGGTTCTATAGATTTGTTCCTCAGTTGCCTTTGGATGGAAGTTGTAACAGGTACATTTACTTATTACCTGAAATAGCCCACATTCATAAGTGTGTGTCATCTAACAGTTGAAAGTTTGTAACTTAGGAAATTATTGTAATAGGCTTCATTTACAAATGTAAATTGTTTGTAACTCAGTAAATGCCTTTGTACATCACTTCCTTCAGGAGACCATTTTTTTTCAGGGCCCAGGTGGATCCATAGATGCTATCCAGGAACTAACACCTAGATTCAGGCACTTCAGGAGTCTGCTTGACATTTTATTTTACTGGTTTTCTGAGCTGGCACTCAAGCTGCACAACAAAGTCCTCTGAGTTCTTTCCTTTCCTTTTCCCAATTGGAAGAAGACTATCCCTGATCTGCATTGCCTAATGTTGGTGAATTGGTGACATGGGCACTGGCTTGGCCCACAAGCTGCTGGTGATTCACTGGATCATGTGTATTCTACATCCACTAGCTCTGACCCAGCACAGCCATGGAAATTGCCCAAGGACTGTAGCCTTTGTGGCTTAAAAATTGATTCCTGTCCCCAAGCCTGCTTTTATCAGCTTGTGATGGGACTACTCAGTTTGGGTTTCAGGGTGGGGAATTTCTCTCCATTTGCACTGGTGTACATTCTCCTTACATGGGCGTTGGCAGAGTTCTTCCCTGTGTTGTGTTTCCTTGTGCCATAGTGTCACAGAGTTTTATTGGGAAGCCTCACATTTACTTCATTGTCCCTCCATTGGACATGCAGAGTCCCTCTCCATGTGAAATGCTTTTGCAGCACGCTGGGAGATGGGAGAATGGTAGCATAGGCAATACCAAGATTGTGTTTTCTGCTCTCTTTAGTGCCTCTTTCCTTGATATGATGTTAAAACCAGGCAGTATGATTGCTCACCAGATCTTTGGTTCTTTTGAAGGTGACTGCTTTATTGGATAATTATTGAGTTTGGCATGAATATGGAGGGAAAGTTGCCAAAGGTTTCTATTAGTCCATCTGGTTCCACCCCCAATTATTTTTATTAGATTATTGTATATCCTTTCTAGAGTTTAGTTTACAACTACAGATACATATCGATACATATTTCCTATTCCCCTATTTGTTTAACATGCACCTATCAAACTATACATACTTTGTACTTTTACTTTTCATTGTTAGTACACAATTTATTATTTTTTATAGTTGTGTTGCATTTCATTGACTTTGTGTGCCAAACTTTTTAAACTAGTCACCTTCCTATTGGTGGTCATTTTTATTGTTTTTGATTTAATTCTGATAATATTTCAACTAATAAACTTGTCATTTTGTCTGTGAGTTTATCTGTGGGATAAGTATAGGAAACAGTTTTCCCGGGTTAAAAGATACATGCATGTATAATTTCAATGGATGGTGACAAACTGCCTTATATTTGGGTTATGGCAACTTATATATCATTCAGCAGTATATAAGAATAACTTCCATTAAAAAAAAAGCACCTGTTTCCTCACAATCTTACCACTAGGATGTGTGTTCAAATTTAGAATTTTAATAAAATAATACTTTTCACAATGGTATTTTCCTATAACATTAATTTGCACTTGTTTCATGAGTAACATATTTTTACATGTTATAGTGACATTCAGATTTCAGTTCTGTGAACTATCTTTTTATATCCTACGCATTGTGTTATTACATAGGGCAATACACTGTGGTTTTGGCATTTTTATTCATAGTATGACTAGCCTTTCAAGAAATCTGTAGTTGAGAGGACTTTATGTCTAGAAGATCAGTGTGCTTATTTTTTTACTTTTTTTGAAATAATTATAAATCACAGGAAATAGCAAAAATATTTCAAAGAAATCTTGTGTATACTTCTCCCAGATTAAAAAAATAATTATATCCCATTTACTGTAGTGCAGAATGTTCACTTTGGCATAATGAGTATGAATGTCATTTTATCACATGCATATATTTGTGTAATGGCTCCTCTTTCATATTAAGCAAGGGTGGCAGTTCTGTTTCCTCACTAGGCCCAATGGTATCATTGTGTCTGGGAGGGGGAGTAGTACAATATTACTGCTTCTCATATGGTCTCCAGGGACACTGGTAAGGGATGGCCTGGTTACTATTGGTCAGTGCTGAAAATCTTGCATCTTCACTAGGCCTTCTTTGACTTCCATCCTACTCTCCACACTGCATGTATCACGTTATTATTGGCAAGTGGGGATGGAAAACTAGGATCTACACCCTGCCTTTTCTGACATCATCACACAAGAAGGCTTGGGGCACCTGGTAAGCATGGGACTCTAAGCTCCTTACTTATTCTCTGGCACAAGTGGAAAAAGAATTCTACTTATTATCTGTAATGTTTGCCTAGAGTAAGGTTTGAAAATTTTGTTTAAAAATTGTTTACAAGCTTTACATCCTAAAATCCCCTACTTTCCTGGTCCTTTAGCTGGAAAGAGTAAAGGCATTTCCTGAAGCTTCCTGTTCTGCAGTCACTGGAGTTTTCAGGTTTCCATCTTCTCCAGCATTCATTCAAAGTTATAAGATGGGTAAAAAACAAACAACAACAGAAACAAACATGGAACTCACCACCATGTCATGCCTTGAGTTTTAAGGCTTGTAGCCAGTATACTTTTTTATATTCATCTTTCAGATTTTACTTAGGTTTCTTTTATATATCATGTTTAGGAATTTCAGTTGTACTTAATAGAATAAATAGAGATAAGTGTGCCTTCTTTATTTTTTTCAGAAGTTGAAATTGTTTATAATGCTGGAAAATTTATCTTTTTTTAATTTTCTTTCCTAAATTTATCTATTATCTATAGATTTCTGACTATAATTATAAAAGCTTAATTATAGTAATATATAAAGGAAATATCCTATATATTCTCCTGATACTAATTTATTTTATTTTATTTATTCAAACATTTGATTAATTTAGAATTATCCAGGTTTAATGATCATTTCCCAAATAGTTAACCGTAACACTCAACAATTTCTTATATTATAGTTAATCTTTCCTTCAATAATTTGAGATGTCACCTTTATCCTAGGATAAAATAATATAGTTAGGCCTACCCCTTAGTGTTATATTGTATGCCATTAATTTTTATGTCTGTACATGCACCTTTACCATACTATTTCAGATCTTGAGAGATTACAATATATTTTAGTGTTAAACCAAATTAGCCTTAGCTCTTTGCTCCTTTTTTGCCATTTTACTGAATACTATCACTTACATTTTATATGAACTTTAGAATGCTATTCTCTAATTCTTATAAGAAGACATGTTGGCAAAAATTTGTGGAGAATTCATATCTTTTGTATACTATTGCCATCTTCCCTTGCATGAGACTTGTGCCTCTAGTAAAATGTGGCTTGTTTTATAACTTCAGCTATTTAAGATACCATATCAGTTTATTTTCTCTAAATCATCTTAAGCCAGAATTTGTGTGCCAAATCTCTATTCTAAAAGAGAAGTCAGTCACACTCAGAAGACCTGAACTAGGATGAAGCAAGGGAGGCCCTTGAGGTCCAAAATTTAAAAAGATACTCAATCTCATGTTTGTGCATGTGCCAATCCTTAACTTTCATAAACATGAGAGTAAATATCTCTTTAAATTTTGTGCTTTAGGCACCTCATTAGCTTCAATAAGCCCAAACATGGCTCATTCATTACTAGGAATTTCTCCCCTTCCTATGGTTTTTAAATATTTGAAAGACTTGCAAAGTTCCTAAGAAATCCACAAGGGTGATGATAATTAAAATATTTAACAACTATTAATGAAAAACAAATAACTGGAATGAACACTAGCTATGGAAATCTGAATCCAACTAAATCACCTACACAATCCTCACATTGCTGGATTGTGAGAAGATAAGGTATGTAGTTGAATGACAGTTTTTGTCTGCTATAAATTTGGAATCTACCACAGCATACATGTTGAGACCATGCTCTCACACCATGTCATTACACTGATAAGGCAGGATAACCAAAAGGTGACTAGTATAGCAGAAGTAATCCTTATTAAGGCATGTGCACTTCAGAGAATGGATCCATAAATCTTAAAATGCTTCAGGAACTTGCAACTACAGTAAAGACTTCAGGAATCCAACAGTCAAAAGCAGGCTTAGTTGTTACCCTTTTCAAAAGAATGAAAAAACAAATGTTACCTCTTGCATTTACTACTACACAGAAGGAAAAGCAATGCCTGGTGAGCCTTTCTGGATTTAACAACAACATATTCCATGTCTAAGAATATGGCTTCATTTCATTTACTGGGTGACACTAGAGGCTGCCAGATTTCAATGATGCCTGAAACATAAAAGGGTGGTGCAGAAAGTCTAGGTTGTATTTATCAGCAGATTACTCCTTGTGCCATATAATCATACAGATAGCATGGCATTGGAGGTGTCAATAATAGGGAAAGATGCAGGGCAGGGCATATGATAAGATTCAGTGTGAGAATCTTAATATAGGTTGATAAAATTTTGAAGCAAAGCCATCCATAACAGAATTATATGACCTTTTGAGACAGCTACTCTCATGATGTTAGGCTGTAAGAGAAAAAAAATGCAATATTATAGGGTATGAAATGGCTGTGCATCCAGAATTATAAAATTATTCTATTAGAATTACAAAGTCATAAAAAATAAATCAGGGAAGACTAGCAGCTTTCCATCATAAAATGGATACAGTCATTCTGGGATTAAATCTGAGCAGAAACAGAAGGTGAAAGTAAGCTGCATGATCAGGCAGCATAGACCTCTATATGATCCACTATATTTATACTGGGACCCTCCTTCAGCTTGTATCTGTGGTTATTCGAAGGAGGAAAAACATCCTGAGCTTGGTTTATATATAGGTCATCCCAGTATGTGGGTTCAAGCTGAAAATGGATGGCACTTTTATTATAGGCACCTTTAGGGGTAACTTTGAAGGACTATAGAATCATATAACCTCCTTAACAGCAAATGAGTTTTGGGAATAGACCCATTAGATCCACTGGTCACATCATATACTGCACCATCCTGAAGAAGCTAGACTTACAGAAAGATTGAGAGATTTATTGAAGGAACAATTATGCAAGATTATACAAAATTGAATGCTAGTTAAAAGTGCTATCTTTTAACATGCAGTGTATGCATTGAATCAAAGATTTATGTATGTTTTTACATCCTCAATAAGAGGAACACATATGCTCAAGGGGACAGAATAACTCCACTTGGCATCACCCTAAGTAACTCACTTGAGGCCCATGTGCTTCTTGTCATAGCAGCTCTGGGATCTACAGAGTTATAGCTCCTGATCCCCAAAACAAGGCATACATTTTTCAAGGGAAATAATAAGAGTCCCTCTGGTTGTAGCTGCTGCCAGGACACTTTGGACTACTTGTCTGTAGAGAGCAGTTGTTGAGAAGAGTCACCATTTTGACAAAGGTGATGAGCAGGAGGATGTAGAGCTGCTTTTTACAATGTGGAAAAGAAGGAATACGTGCGCATTTCTTTTTACACCCTTGTGCAGTTTTAACTGTGAATGTAATCAGAGAATAGTATTATTACTAGGAGTTCAGACACCTCAGGGATGAAATTTGGGCTTGTACAACCAAGTCAGCATAAGACATCAAGACATGTTGAAGTGACAGCTGAGGATGAAGGGAATGTAGAATGGACAGTGTAGTAGAAGGCAGACAGTTGCGCCCCTAAGACTAACTGGAGTGCTAAGGGCTGTAGTTTTTCCACTATCTTTCCTCATTTAAGTTTTCCTTAAAGAGGAGAAGGCCATACAAACTTTAAACTAATGAGACTTGATAGACAAGTGGATTTTGACTGTGACAGTCATAGTGTATTGCAGCTCAAATGTCACTTCAAGAGAGATTGTGCTTTGCATACTGCTGATATAGTCAGTTGATAGCTTCTACTTACTGCTCATTGAAGATCCACCAGTGTCCAAACTGGGGCAATGCTCTCACTGGACTACTTGAGTCAATGACTGAGCACTATGGGAGGTACTAGCAGCAAGGTTTTCCTGCCGCATATACACTCCTCTAAAGAACAGTATTTCCTCTGGACTACCCATTGACCTGGCTGAGACTTTCTCTGAGTTGTAGTGCAATACACCTGAGGCTCTTCCTATTCAGCTCTCTCTCTCACTTTTTTTTGTAATTTTTACCTTTTACAGGCATGCAATCTTCCTGACAGTCTAATGTTTCTCCCTATTTATTCCATACCCCCCTTTTCTCTTCACAAATATTACTCTGAATAAGTCTTTTGTACTTTCAATTATGTCTTAGCTTTTTGATTGTTGAAGGATAAGTCTGGGACAACATTGAAGGTAGAAGTTGAATAGCATGAGTGAAATTTACTAACAGTTTTAGAAATATTGCTGTATTTTATCAACCATTATAGCTCATTCAGTGTGTATTGGATAAATATAAGTATTAGGTCTAAATTTTTTTTCTTTCCCTCACCTACATATTTCTTCAAACACCACTCATCTGATATTTGTAATCACTATTATTATTTTATTTTATATCCTTTGAGAGTTTCTTTGTGCAGATACAAACACTGCAGAAAATACAGCATATCCTTTCTTTTCTGTCTTTACTTTTTTCACTTCAATTTATATTGGCGATTTTTTCATGTCAATACACAAGAGCTTCTTTATTATTTTTCAAATTCACATAATGGTTTCATTGTATTACAATACTGTCATATATTCATCTTCAACAAATGTCTTATAGACGAATAATTAAATTGTTTTTAAGCTTTTTGTATGTTGCAATGAAAAAGCTTTTTGCATGTGTAATCTCTGCATATGTAAGGTTATCAAATCATTTAGAAAAATAACACCTCTTTAAGAATTAGGTCAGATAGCTATTCATTTCTGAGAACAAACTGAACTCAAGATGATAACAAGAAGGCAGAAAGTAGACTGGGTAAAGTGAAGAATTTCCCTATGGTGTGTTCTCTTGCTCTCTCCTACCCTGACTCAGAAGAGAATGTGAGAAGCAGATTCACAGAAATATGTAAAATGATTGAGATATGTGTGTAATTCTTTCGTGGGCATTTAAAGTTTATTGGTATGTAAAGAAATTAACTAAAATAAAAAAATTTCTCAAGGTCTATAATTAAGTTAGAAATTAACACCCCTGCAGGGGTGTTAAAGAAAAAAAAATACTCACTGGCACTTGTCGAAGATGATAAGCAGATTTTATTCTATAGTTGAACTATCACAATACGTATAGGGACCATGGCAATGGGCTCTTCCAGTGGAAAAGAGATATTGGGCTCAATTCTATATATAGCCAAGAAGCAGGGTTAGAGTCAGTGGATGGAAAATTGCTGGGAGGTAATATCACGGTAAGAGAGGATTCTGGCTATCTTGATCTAACAGGATTCTAGTATTTCCTGAGGGACAGTAGAGGATGAGACATCTGTTCTTATATTAAGGGTAATTAGCTATCAAGGGTAGGAAATCCTAACTTGACTGACTTGGTAAGGTTCTTGCTAAAAGTGAATTTTACAAGGAAATACTTAGACAGGCCTAGGAGAAGGTTGGAAAAATTAAAGTTTTATCAAGCAAGGAATCCTTGTCAGGGGTTACTGTCTACGTATAATGCTCTATTTCTTTTAAAGTTGTGGAAAATCTGGTTACTTCCTTTTATTTTCTGTTTACTTTTGCTGAATGCTAAGTTAAAAAAAGAAGTCTAAGGAAACATGGTAAGGGCATTCAAAGGGAAGTTGCCACATTTTAACCTAAATGAGAAGTAGTTTCTACACTGAAGCTTCAGAACATGCGGTAAATTGCTAGGTTGTTTTGATCTGAATCATTTAGATATTGAACACATAATGTATACATTACATCTATGAGTTACATGTAAAAAACCCAGCTTATGATACTCATTGAAGACTTGTTTTTATTTATTACAGTTCCACAGAAGTAGAAATGCTCATTTGAGAGTAGATATTGCTTACTGTGGTAAGGCCATTCTGTGAAACCAAGAGCTCAGTTGTTCTTTAAAGCAGCTTATGAATCCATTGTGCTTCAGGCTGAGAAAAAAAGTAGAAAAATGAAAATAAAAGGAAAATTTTATTTATCTACTAATTATAGATAAGCCCTGTTGTGTTAAGGACAAACCCAACACACAGAATGACACAGATGGAAGGGAACTTAGATATCATTATTTCTTGTTAAAATGCAAGTCTCTGAACTCCACCTAAGACCTAAGGAGTTAAAGTCTATAAAATGGAATCCAGTATTCTGCATGTTCAACAAGCTTCCTGTGTGATCTTAATGGTCACTGAAGTGTGATAGGTACTGTCTAATCACCAGTATTTATACAGGAACTGAAGGCTAGCAATGTTGCATCATTACTTTAAGTTCCCACAGCTGTATCAATAAATTCAAACCTTAAAAATTGAAAATATAATGTAGAAATATAAAATACATTATATTACTTTCTTGAATTACTAATTTCACCACATTAGCACAAATATGCTTATATTTGCTTATTACTGTGTACTATTTGTCCAGAAACAGGCATATTTTTGCTTACTCACCATACCATAGTATTTCATTCCTTGCTTTATTCTCTTAATGTTATGGTATAAACTTTTTCCTCTTATTCTCTAAATTTCATCATAATAATTTTAATGAATGTATACTCTGCTTTGTATTTTAGTAAACCTTCCTCTAATCTTATGCATTTAGTTTAATTCCAAAGTTTTTCTCTTATAAAGAAACAGTATTTAATTCATCATCTTTCTGCATAAAGTTTGTTTTTTCTTCTGCTGAATTTTTCATTACACGTTGTTTTTTGGAGTGGGATTACTGAGTAAAAAGTATTGCCCAGTTTGTGACTCACTCTACATATTCTCATGTAAGCCCAAAAGAAGGGTAAGCCAGATGATATTGGTCCCTTTCTCCAGTCAGCAGTGAATAAATGTACCACCATCACAGCAGTTGTGAAATATGTCTTACATAGATTATACATGTAAAAATTATATCTTATGTGTTTATATAATGATGCATGAAATCATATGCATAATATATATTGCTATAATATTAAATACAATAATTATCTCACAGGGTTTCTTTCATTGTTAATCATGGTTAATATTATTTCATGATTTTGCTTCTTATATTTACTTCCTCCTTTATGAATTATCTGTTCTTATTGCTTGACCTTTGGTTATAAGTATCTTTTGTTGTATTGTCAGAAATGCGTCTCATTATAAGACTACTGATTTATTGTTCAGTGTTTCTATATATCTTTATGCCTCTAAAATAATTAGAAAAAATTGTTGTCTAATTTTAAGTTTAAATAAAGTATGATAGCTTTTGACTATACAATGTGATTTGGAATAGGCATATAGAAATGTTGCCTGTGTTCTTTGTACACTCAATGAATCTCCAACAATAAAAATAAAAGAAATGCTGCTTGTATTCTAAAGCATTTCACATTATCTTGAATCCAAACATTTGAAATCATTTATATTTTGGCTTTAAGATTTTTAAAGGTTTCAGTTAAAATATAATTATGTAGAAACAGCCCAATCTCACAAATGGATAAACTATGATGGAATATTATTCAGCAATAAGGAAAAATGGAAACTTTACATCTTTTGTATTTACTTAGATAGATTTGGAGAACATCCTTCTAAGTAAAGTATCACAAGAATGGAAAAGAAGCATCCAATGTACTTAATACTAATATAAAACTAGTATGAATAACTACACACTAACACAAGAAAAAAGAGATAATTAAATTCAATTAGTGGGGAGGGAGAATGGGAATGATGAAGAGGGGATGAAGGAGGAGGTTTGCTAATCTCTTGCCTGATGGGTAAAATGTAGAGGTATATGGCACACTTTCTGGGTGAAGGACTAAGCTACAACTTAGACTTTACCTAAAAGATGCAAACAACATAACCTAAACATTTGCACTGATATATTAATCTGAAATTTAATACAAAAAGAGTAATAAAAATGAAATTAGTGGAAAAGCAACCAAAATGAAACTTAATACCTTAATGAGGAATTAGTTGGACAGCCCAGTGAATGATAGTAGGTGGTATGATTATTTTTCCATATAGAAAAGAGTTTTGGAAATGTCCAAAAAATGGGACACTGTCTAAGGAAGTCAGATTATGGGATTATAAATTATTATCGACAGTCAGAAGTCAATAAGAAAATTTCAAATCTCATGGTAGGTAATGGGAAAAAGGGTAGACTAATTGTATACATGCTTAGGGCACAGCAATGTAGCAACACAAAAACATAGCTTTGAAATAGGAAAAAGGAATTTTTTGGAAATGAAACAATTTTAAAATATGCATTAAAAATTTTACCATGTTTCAAAAAATAATTGTAATCATCTTCCTTTTAGCTACTTTATAAGTTAGTATTTCTTTAAAAAAACCCAACTTTATGAAGAGAGCTATACCAATATTTTACTATTATATTTGTGTCCCTTAGCCTTTCATCATGGTTACTATGCCACTTGTCAATCTTGTGTTCCACCATCCACTTTGTTTAGTTTCAAGTCTATAAATTCCATTTCCTCCATCAGTTAAAATTATTTTTAAGTATCATCCTTTAATTCTCTGTCTATTTCATGATTCTATTTTACAGCTCCGGTATTAACTAGTTGTGTGTTCTTGGATAAAACCTTTCCCGTTGTCTCTGCCTGTCAAAATCTTGCTTATCTTTCATGACTCAGTTCAAATGTCACTTTCTATGTGCAATGTTGAGAATAAAAGTGGGGAAAAGATTAAAAGCAGAAATATCTATTAGGTGGTTACTGCAATAATTCAGGATAGAGATAAGAGTTATTAGAACAGTGGTAGTAGCAGTGTAGTTGATGAGTAGTCTGATTCTAGACATACATTTAAAGGTAGGGCCAAAAGGATCAAATAAAGGTTGTGAAAGGTAAAGTAAAATAAAAGATGAGTCTAATTTATCCTGATCTTATTCTTGCTATTAATGGGATTATGAATTGACTTTAATTTGCATGATATTTTCTGTAAATTTATTATCAGCAGGTATTAGCAAGAAAAGAGAATTCTTTATTTATTGTTTAATGAGTGTTTTTGTCTGAAATAAATGTTGAGATTTATAAAATATCTGTTCTAAGGGCCTATTTCATCTTTATAGTTTTGAAGAATAAAGTGGATAAGGAAAGTATGTAAAGGTGGAATGCTTATGTGATATTTTGACTGTTCCTATTTTCAGGGAAAATTAATTTCTTGAGAAAAGGAGGCAAAACCACTAACTTTTAGCATTTTTATTTCCTAGGGTAATATTTTAAGTTCTTTGAACAAAGATAGGAACATATCTGTATATTTCCACTATTTAATGCAGTGACTTATATAGAATATTTGTTCAAGAAATATTTTTTCTCTTAAAAATTTTTTGTTAAATCATAACTGTGTACATTAATGCATTTATGGAGTTCAATGTACTAATTGTATATACAATTTGGAATGCTTACATCAAACTGGTTAACGTAGTTACTTACTTGCCCTCACTGACATAGTTATTGGGTTAAAACTTTTATAAGAACACAGTAAGTAAAGCAAGCAGACAGACCTCAGAATGGGAGAA
Organism: Galagoides demidoff; assembly: GCA_963574575.1. Lineage (NCBI taxonomy): Eukaryota > Metazoa > Chordata > Mammalia > Primates > Galagidae > Galagoides > Galagoides demidoff. Next base: position 20,538 of record CAUYQV010014062.1, read on the forward strand.
GATATTTACAGGTTATGTTCTGACAAAGGTTTGATAACTAGAATCTACAGAGAAGTAAAAGTAATTCATAAGAAAAGAACAAGTGATCCCATTTCATTGTGGGCAAGAGACTTGAACAGAAACTTCTCTGAAGAAGACAGGGACACGGCCTTCAGACACATGAAAAAATGCTTATCATCTTTAATCATCAGAGATATACAAATCAAGAAATATTTTTTGAGAATATGAAAATGAAGGTGTATAATTCTACTGAACATTACTAAATTCCAAATATAAACTTTCAACTTTTGAGATAAAATTTAAAATACGCACGGCTTGTTCTAGTAAAACCTTAAAGTTAATCCACCAATAAGTATTTATTAATTACCCTATATGTTAAATAATTCTGTTAGTGGGTAATATCAAGCCAAAAAATTGAAAACAATGTAAGTATTATAGTATTTTGAGGCAAAATTTATTTTTGAAAGAGATAATTGCAGAACAACGGGGAAACAATTGCAGAAAAAAAAATGAGGTATAATATAAATGAAAGCATAAAACCAGTAATAATATTAATAAAGTCTTAACATTTATAACATAATGACTTGGTATTCACAAAACCCTTTCATGGTCTTTTTTTCTTATTTGTATATAAGAACAATTTTTTATAATGAGCAAGTTAGGTACTATTTTCCTCATTTGCAGATGACTCAATCCGAACCATAAAAAATCTCTGAAAACTAGATAATGGTGGATTTTATCTTTAAATTCATTTTTTCCTTACCACCTGCAACTTAAATATTGGTTGAATATAAAGGACAATAAACAACAGTTTGAATATGAAAATATTCTATTCATATAGACTTGGAAATACCTACAAGTAAGTGAAAATGAAAGCCATAAAAATAGATGAATGTTCCCAAGTTGAAAATGTAGAGAAGAACGAAGGTCTAAGACAAAGGCATAGAAAATAACTTTGAGTTAGACATAAGAGGAAGAAAATTTCCAGAAATGGAGAGACAGAACTAATATGAAGAAAGGAAGAAAGAAAACCATAATAGTAAAAGTTCAAGGAAGATAAAGGAGACATTTCTGATAAAGGCAAGAGGTCAGAAAAGAATTCAGATGGAGAAAAGGGTATGGGCTTGTTGACAAGTCATTATAGTGGGCCATTAAAAGAGCACATTTTTAGATTAATATGAGGGTACAAATATTTAGGTTACACTGTTATCAGTTCAAAGGTAAAGTTCAAGTTGTAGTTGAGCCCTTCCCCCAGGGAGTGTGCTGAACACTCTCATATTGTGGATATTAGGTGATATCCCATCAGTTGCCCTCCCTCCTCCCCCTTCCCCTCTCCTCCCTCTCCCCTTTCCTTTGCTAGGAAAGACTATACTTGAAAAGTGAAAACAACCCCATTTATATGTGGGCAAGAGACTTGGATTAAAAACTGTGAAGATGAATGACAAATGACCAACAATGACATGAAAAAAGGTTTATCATCCCTAATCATCAGAGAAATGCAAATCAAAACCACTGTGATATATCATCTAATTCCAGTGAGATTAGCCTACATCACGGAGTCCCAAATATGCAGATAATGGTGTGGGTATGTAGAAAAGGGAACCTGCATTGCTGGTGGGATTGCACACTAATACAAGCTCTATGGAAAGAAGTATAGGGAATTCTTAAAGAACTCTATGCAGACCTTCTATTTGAACTCACAATCTCATTACTAGGCATATACTCAAAAGAAAAAAAAATCATTTTCCTACAAGAACATTTGCACCAGAATTTTTATTGCAGCTCAATTAACAATTGCTAAGACACGGAATCAAACCAAGTACCCATGGACTAACAAACTGTTGTATATGTACATCATAGAGTACTCTTCAGCCATAAAAAGCTGGAGATTTTACATTTTTTGTGTTTACCTGGATGAAGCTGAAACACATTCTTCTTAGTAAATTGTCTCAAGAATGGAAAAAAGTATCTCAATATTAATATGAGACCAACATATACAACTACACATGAAAAAAAGACCATGTTTAAAAAACTTAAGAAAAGGGGCTAGAAAGGAGAACAGAAGAGAAAAGTAGTGGCACTGAGAAAAATTTTACAAATATATTTAAAGTTACAATGTAATAAATAAAGTAATCAAAAACCTAAGTAGAATTATATTATAAAGAGAGGAAATGTGATAATAAATACAATCTAAATCTTCATCTATTGTGGTAGAAATCCAAAAGAAAACATGTACAGCTGAGATAGTCATATAAAGATATTAGTTAGAGATGTAGCAAAAGAAGTGGTATTGATATGCAAATATGTCTTTCTGTGTTCCTATGCCATTACATTATACTGATGCTTGAATATCTCTTCATCAAATATAATGGGATGGCATCAAGTAACTCTAAAAGTAACTCTAGAGTTTTTGTTTGTCTGTTTGCTTTGGTCAAATCAGTTAACAATGGTGCCCAAAATACATGACCTCCCAAGTTATAACTATATACTGCACAAGGGTCTCTAAAATCTCTAAAAAACTCTAAATTCCTAGTTATACTTAATAATTATTGAATTTTCCTAAAAATAATTCCATATGATAGTATTTTCAATTAAATGTCATCTTTTTGTGTGTTCTAGTTATTCAATCATTTATGTTATCTCATTGACTTCATTAAAGATATTCCTCCACAATTATATATAGACATGTGATTTCTCTCTCTCAAGAACAAGAACAAAATGTCCTACTGTGCTAGTTACACCAGTTTTAATTCACAACTCATCTAGTTCAATTTCTCATTTTAGAGATGACCTATCAGGCAAAGAATAGGGGAGGGATTTACTTGCATTATTTTACCACAAAAAAGCACATATCTCAGGGAAAAAAATGCAAAAATTGAACCAGGCCCCACAGTTCTTATGTATTTAATTTATGTTTTGTTTGACTTCACATTAAATACATACTTGGAAGTGCTCTCCAGTTTTATACAAACAACTTCTACTTCCCCTGAACAGAAACAATGACTCTTTTCTTTTCTTTCTAATTTTCTGGTTATTTGGTTTTCATTCTATTGACTTCTAATTAACTGTGGAAATTAACAAGATAAGCTTTTTAATCAAATGCTTAGTATTGAGTATAATGTCACGTAAGGTGTCATTAGGTTACAGTACTTGCCTGGAAATAAAATATGCTATCAATTAATTGATTTTATTGAGAAAGAATGACAGTTAAAAATATTGATTGCTTTATTTATCAACTTGCATATCTTCTACTGAATTAGTTTCTTTTACATTGTATTCATATAGTGTGGATGAAAAAAGTCTACACACATCTTTATTTGAGGACTATTGGTTGGACTGTGGCTCCATGAATATGCATAATACAATACCAGGTAATATACTAAACACATTACATATTTTATTTTCCTAAAAGCAAGGTCAGATTAATATTCCATTTTATATTAGAGAAAAATGATTAACCGAGTTATTAAGCTTCCCTAAGGCATCCTGCTAGTATGTGGTAGTTCAAGGTTTTGAATCAAAACTATATAACTCCAAAGCTTTAGGTAGTAGCTACTACATGATACAACATGTTCAACAATTCTCATTTTTCAAATAATATATATAGTTCTTTAAGGAGAGATATTAGGAAATTTCTTTTACTAATTCATTTTAGTAAATAAAATTTCAGTTGTCACAGTGACCAGTTTTGGGCATTGGGGTCAGTTTATTATAAATTAGGGATTATTTTTTTTTTGTTTTAGCCATTGTTAAAAACTACCTTATAGAAAGTAGAGGGAAATGGCTGCCTAGTGGCATCAGTTATCAGTTGTCAAAACATCTCAGAAAGAAGGAAAAATTTTACATGAAAATAAAATATAACTCAGGTATAATTCTGAGAGAAATGTCTAGAACATAACAAAGATTCCATGGGAAGAAGTTGAAGAATAAACAAGAACAAGATTTTATCAGATTTCAACCCCCAAGGAATTTAGAGTCCTTTGGAAAGGGGACTTGGTAGTTTTTCTCCTTCTTTCATACCAGACTTGCAAGCTTCCAAACTATTGAAGAGTTTCTGTACCTTCACAAGCCCAAAGATGTTGCTGCCAGTGAGCTTGGAGCTTCGTGACAAGAGAGCACTGGGATCTCAGCAATAACAGGGTTGCTTCTCCTCACCATAGAACTAGGTCAAGGTGGTAGTTGCCATAGTACTTTTCCACTATTGTATGCTCTTGTCATGCCCAGGGAGCTTCAGTCCTTCCATTTTCTTATCACTGGTCCTTGACAATTTTATCCCACCATTTGCCTAACTGCAGCGGTTACAGTAGGGCAATGGGTTCTGGTGTAACTGTGATTCAGACCTTAGACATTCAGGGTAGGCTGATTCCTAGGAATATGAAAGTGCAGTGAACCAGGGGAGCCCTTTGGGAGAAAGGGGACAAGAGTCCCACATCTACTACATTCAGACTCTTCTCCTCTCTTCACTTAAGAGCAGTTTTCAAGTGAGTTGACATAGTATGCCAAGGGACAACTATGCTGTAGCTCTCATGAGTGGCTGATTTCCTTATCTTGGTGCACCCATAACACTCAGACTTTCAAAGAGAGTGGGGTTCACTTCTTTTCTCCTAAAGATCTGCAGTGGATGAAGGCATGCTCAGACTGTGAGCTCTCTGCTCACTGGCTCTCTCCGGTTCTGCCAACCTGACTGCTCTGGCTGAGTATGGCATAATCGAAAGCAAAGGGAAATGAGGACTGCTGGAGCACTCCACAGTCAGGTAATGACCAGCATGCTTCTCCCAGAGTGGTCAGGGATTGAACATAGAGGATCAGAGGACAGGTACACAGACTGGATTCCATACCTTCAGGTTTCAATAGTGTTGTTCAGAGGAACAGAAAGAAAATTTGTGAATTAATCTTGGGATAGGAGGGAGCTGATCTAAAACAAAAGCACAATGTTGGTTTGAGGCACAGCATACATGTGGATTACTTCCTTCTTCACTGGAAAGCCACACATTCACTCCAGGGTATAATCCTGGGCAGGGAAATTCCTAGCCTGCAGTGGTACTTCTGGTAAGTTCAGCTAGTTTGGGCTTCTGCTTGTAGCCAGACTCTAAAATGAGTTCCATGGGGCAAGAGAAGAGGGAGAAGAGTGAAAGCCACTGCTGCCTGCCAGAGTGTGAATCCCAGACTGCCCTCCCTATTAGTTGATTTTGAGCTTGAGAAGGGGCACTTCAACCCTTCCCTGGTAGCCTTCCTCAGTAGCCTGGGAGCTGACCTTAGACCTTTTCTGGGGTAGCTTTTGGGCCAGCATTTGTGGAACCTAAATATAGGCTCTCCAGACCCAACCTCACCTAGTCTCACTCCTTCACCTACCTCAGCTGTGGTAGAACACAGGAAAGGGTGCCCTGGGAATTATAGGATTCCCCTCACTGTCTGGGACATTGCAATGCTTCTCCTCATTTAGTAGAGTGAGGTACAGGTCCCAAATACATGACTGCAGCTGGCTGTCTCCTACAAGTGCCACCTTATCAGGAGAACAATTTGTACAGCCCATTATGGCATTTACCAATTCAGTCATACAGTGCTTGGCTGACTTCTATCCACAAGCACTTTATATTGTCCCAGAGACTAAATCTCCCAATATAATTCATACCATTAAGAAAACTTCAGGGGTAGAGAAATAACAGGATTTCAAATAACTCCATCTCTTCTTTGTTAACAAGAGACAGAGAATCTGAGCATGTTCATAGCACATCACCACTGTACCCTAAAAACAACTAGTAATTGAGAAAAATCATCACAGTAAGAATACCTACAACCAAAGTATCCATCCAGAACTTAGACCTCCATCAAAATACACATAATCAAAGCCAAAGTTGCTTACCAAACATATGCTATAGGCACAAGTTTAAGAAGTAGGGGAATAAAAATCCCATCTAAACCAACAAAAACCCCTAAACAAGAAGCAACTAGTTAAGGTGCTCCAGTTGAGGAGGAATCAGTGCAAGAACTATGAAAGTATGAAAAAATCAAAGTGAAAGGACCACACCAAAAGATCAAAACACCTCTCTAGCAATGGTTCCAACTAAAATTAAAACACTGAAATGACAGATAAAGATTCCTAAATGGATTATAAGGAAGCTCAATGAGATCCAAGAAAAAGAAAAGGAAAACCAACTCAAAGAAATAAGAATAATAATTCAGGAAATAAATGAATAAATTACTAAAAAGATAGATATATTTTTAAATAATCCCCATAAAATTTTAAAAAAATAAACAAAAGATATTTAGGGCAGTATAAAATTCAGTGGAAAGTCTTAAGGATAGATTACACCAAGTAGAAGAAAGAATTACAAATTTTGAAGATAACTCTTTAGAATTAACCCAGTCAACAAAAATAGGAACAAAAAATCAAGAGGAAAAAATCTACAAGAAATATGCAATTATAAGGCTAAATATAAGACTTATATAGAGATAAAGGCATCCCTGATTGTAAAGAAGAAAAATAGAATGGATGGAAAACCTATTTGAATGAATATTTGAAAAAACTTCCCTGGTCTTGTTCGAGATGTATATCCTGATACAAGAAACTCAGTGAATACCTGGGAGATTTATTGCAAATAGGGCATCAACAAGACATGTAGTTAACAGACTAGCCAAATTCAAGGTGACTGAAGAACTCCTAAGAGCTATGAGGGAAAACATCAAGTAACTTACAAAGGAAAAACCATCAGACTAACAGAAGAATTTTTTTTTTTTGAGACAGAGCCTCAAGCTATTACCTTGGCTAGAGTGCTGTGGCATCACATCTCACAGCAACCTCCAACTCCTGGACTCAAGCTAGTCTCCTGCCTCTGCCTCCCAAGTAGCTGGGACCACAGGCACCCACCACAACACCTGGCTATTTTTTGGTTGCAGTCATCATTGTTGTTTGGAGGGCCCAGGCTGGATTCAAATCCACCACCTTAGGTGTATGTGGCTGGCACCTTAGCCACTTGAGCCACAGGCACTGAGCCTAACAGAAGAATTTTTGACAAAAATCCATAGAATCCAGAAAGGAAATAGGTCCTATTATTAATCTTATTAAATAGAATAATTGCAAGCCAAATATTTTTAATATGGCAAAATTAAGTTTCATAAATGAAGGAGCAAGAAAGTCTTTCTTAGACAAGCAAACACTAAGGTAATTTGTCACAACTAGACCTAATCTACAAGGAATGCTTAAAAGCATTCTATATATAGAATAGAATGATTGATACTCAGCAGAGTAAAAATACCGAATGAATTAAAACTCCCATATTTTATTAAACAGTAACATAAGGGAGAGAACAAAGCAGCTAGTTAACAATGAAAATGTTTACTGGAATTATGTCTTCCATACAAATATTAACCTTGAATATTAATATTCTTTTAATGTTCCACTTTTAAAAAATGTATATTCACTTAGTGTATAAAAAAAACAAAACCCAATTATATACTCTGCAAGAAACTCATTTAACTAAAAACATATCTACCATACTTAAAGTAAAGGGATGGAAAAGAATATTCTTTGCTAATGATGACTTTTTTTTTATTGAATGGTAACTATGTACATTAATGCACTTCTGGAGTAGTGTGGTGTTTTCACACACAATCCGAAACACTTCCATCAAACTGGTTAACATAGCCTTCATGTAATTTTCTTAGTTATTGTGTTAAAACGTTCATATTCTACCCATAGAAAGATTCACTTGTACATCAAAAGCAAGTAGAAATAACAATTCTCATTTGAGATAAAATAGACTTGAAAACAAAAATATTAAAAAAGAAAAAGTGGTTGTAATATAATGGAAAAGGAATCAATTCCACAATACTAAATATATATGTACCTAACACAGAAGATCCCAGATTCCTAAAATAAATTATACAAAATTGAAGGAAAGACATATACAGTAGGATTATAATAGCAGGGATGTCAAACTTCACTGACATAATCAAATAGATTATCAAAGCAGAAGACCAACAAAGAAACACTGGACTTAAATGGGACTCTAAAACAAATGGACACAACAGGTATTTACAGAACATTCTACCCAAAAGCTAAGTCAGATACATTCTTTGCATCAGCACATGGAGCATTTTGCAAGGTAGATCATATGTTAGGTCACAAAACATGTCTCAACAAACTCAGAAAAATTGAAATCATAGCACGTATCTTCTCAGACCACGTGGAACAAAACCAGAAATCAATTCCAAGAGGAATTCCAAAACCTCACAAACACATGAAAATTAAATAATGTGCTGCTAAATGATCCTTGGGTTATAGACAAAATAAAAATTCAAATTAATAAAGTTCACTTTATTTTTAATTCAACTTGTTAATATGTTGTTTAGGATATTTCATCCTCATTTATAAGTGAAATGTGTTTGTGATTTTCCCTGTATAATAATATGCTTTCTCCAATTTTAATATCAGATGTATCCAGATTAAGTAGAATGATTTTGATGTATTTCTTCTTTTTCTATTGTGTATAAGATTTGGCATAATCTTTTTTTTTAAATTATCTTTTACTTTTATTTATAAATATTAGTTGTCTACTTTTTGAGACTTTGGAAAAAAATAATAAGTTAACTGATGACTTCATATTGAACCTCAGAGTCAAAGTATTCTATAATAGACATACTCTTATTTGACAATGTGAATGTTACTTTCTTTGCATTATTGTTATTATTGCTTAATATTTCAATGCAGCAATCGACTTTTCTGAATGTGTTTATCTTTGTTCTTTATGAAGTTTTTGTTTCTAGTCCTTATCTTAAACATTGTTATTGTTATTAAATTTTAAACCTTTTTAATTTTGTGAAGGCAAAAAGTGGAAACCTAATAAACACATATATATGTAAAAAAATAAATAAAAAGTTCACTTTAACAACAAAGGTGACACAAGTCTCCAAAAACTATGGGATACAATAAAAGTAGTACTAAAGGGAAAGTTTAATCTTAAATGCTTACATAAGTAAGAAAGTTTACAAATTAAAAACCTAATGTAATACCTTCAGGAAATAGAAAAAAAGAACAAATCATACCCAAAGTTAGCAGATGAAAAGACTCACCAAAATGTAGAGCATAATTACATACAATGGAAACCAAAAAATAAAAAGGATCAACAAAATAAAAAATAGTTCTTTGAAAAGTTCAATAAAATTGATAAATTAATAGCCAGAATAATCAGAAATAGAAAAGAAAAAATTCAAATAAGCTTAAGTAGAAACAAAAAATGAGACACTGCAAGTGATAACACAGACATAAAAAATATTACTGATAATTACTATGTAACCCTCTATGCATGAAAAATACAATAACTAGAGAAAATGGAGAATTTCCTGCAAACACATACCCTCCAAAGCCTGAATCAGGAAGAAATAGAAATCCTGAAGACCAATAATAAGCATTGAGAGTGGAGCAATAATAATAATTAAAAAATTCCTAACAGAAAGAAAGCCCCAGCCTAGATAGATTCACAACCAAATTGTACCAGACATACAAAGAACTAATAATATTTCTACTGAAACTATTGCAGAATATGAAAAAGGAGGAAATCCTCCCTAACTCATTCTATGAAGCCTTTATCACTTTGATAATAAAGCCACACAAAAACACAAATGAAAACAGACCAACATCTCTTAGTAACATAGATGTAAAAATTCTCAAGAAAATACTAGCAAAATGGATGTAATAGCACATCAAAAACATAATTCACTATGAACAAGGGGGTTTCATTTCAGGTCTGTAAAGATGGTTAAATATATAAAAATCAATAAGTGTGTTCTACCACATAAGCAGAATTGAAAATAAAGACCAGAAGATCATCTCAATAGATGCAGGAAAAAAAAAAAAAAAACATTTGACAAGATCCAGCATACTTTCATAATGAAAGCCTTCTATAATTCTATAAAAGAGGCACATAAGGCATATAAAGATTTAAAATAATGAATGATATAGATGAAAAAGCTATGGGAACACCATACAGAATAGGGTAAAGATGAAAATATTCCCCCTAAGAACTGGGAAAAGGCAAAGGTGCCCACTGCCACCACTTCTATTCAACATGGTACTGGAATTCCTACTTAGAGCATACAGGCAAGAGAAAGAAATAAAGGGTACAACACATCCTCAAAGAGGAGGTAAAAGTATCACATTCTACTGGTTATATGAACGTGTATCTAAAACACCCTAAAGACTCCACCAAGAAACTCCTAGAACTGATAAATAAAGTAAGCAACATCTCAAGTTAAAAAACAAGTGCAAATAAAATATTAGCATTTCTATATAGTAATAACTGTCAACCTGAGAATCAACCAAAGATTCAATTTCATTCACCAAAACTACAGGGAAAATAAAATAATTAGTAATATGTTTATCCAAGGAGGTGAGAGATTTTCTACAAGGAGAATATTTTTTAAAAACTTGATTAAGGAAATAATAGATGACATAAATAAATGGAACAACATCCTACACTCATTGATTGCAAGAATTAGCATTTTTGAAATGTCCATAATGTTCAATACGATTTACTGATTGAATACAATTCACATCAAAATAGCAATAGTTTTTATAGATTTAAAAAATAAAAATTCAAAACTTCATATGAAACTAATAAAAGAGCCAAAATATCCAATGAAATCTTAAGCAAAAAGAACAAATGTCATCAATATCTGGCTAACTGAGCGAGCTTTTTTCAGAAGGTCTTGTTCAGTACAAGAAAAGGTAGACTGACACAAACTCAGAAAAATTGAAATTGGAGAGTTGAGCACATGGAGAAGTAATTAAGCTTCACATCATCCCCACTGAGACAAACTGTGAGGGTGAAAAAGAAGAAAGATAACAGAGATCAGGTACAGTGTCATTAGACCGAAGGTGCCTGGTGCCAAGGGGAAGGGAAACCCCAACCTTAACTGGGAGGCTCATCATGCACATTCTACAAGCAAGCAGGGAACAAAGGACCTCTCACCTCACCCTCAAAGGAGAGCCGTGAGGCTGTGATTCTCCCACACCTGGAAATTTCTGCCTCTATATCCTGATTATGCCTGGCACAAAAGTGAACAAATTTTCTCTCTGTAGTTCTGAAATTACAGCCTATCCTTCCCCTTCTCTGGTTGCCTGATGGAGTGCTCCCTGCAGAAGCTGATGTGTTTGTCTACTTCTCTGAGAGACCTCTGCATTGTGTGAGCTGCTGATCTGAGCTGCCTCATGTTGCAAGAGGAAACAGTGGGGCCACAGTTCTAACTTTGACACGGAGAGGTGTATATCACCTGACTCTCACTCATGCTAGAGGAGAACTTTCCCAAGCCCTTTGGGGAGCTCTTACTTGGTGTTTGTGTCTGGTGACCACCAGTGACCCTCAGTTTCTCTTCTTGCAACTTTGAGAGATACATGCCTGGCCTTGGGTGACCAGCACTTGGAAGATCAAGAAACTGAAATAAGCCAGGAGTCTGGGTAAAAAGGAATGGACTGCAACTTCTCTGAACTTCTTTGTGTGAGTGTTCCTCACACTGCCTGAGTGAGTTTGATAGGAACTCTTGATTCAAACGGTCTTTGTCCACAGTTGGAAGGAGCTGAAGGTTTGTTGCTAATTGAGTTTGTTTTCATGGGGGAGGGGGTGTAGTGGTGGTGGTGGTGATGAGTGAGGGGCAGGAACAGTGGGTCTGTCCATAGATTCCCCTCCCGCAGCAGTTGTCAGCAGGAGCAGTGGCACAGCTGCTCAATTCTTTGTGCAGCAGAGGTTTCAGTGAAATACGGTGGCTTCTTTGAACTGGTTGGAGGAAAGGCTGACACCAGAACAGAATCAGGCTGTGCTATCCAAGAAAGCTGGCCCTCAGAGACACTTGCTGCAGCCCTGAAAGGGAGCACCACAAAGCTATAGGAGAATGGCCACAATCACACGCTCCAGCTCATTAATGAAGAAGTGGTTAGTCCCAGTTCCTGGGACCTCAAGATTCAGTCTCTCCTTGCCAGGTTTAGTTTACAAATAGGTCTACACATTACTCCCTAAGGGTGCCCAATTACATTATCTCTCAATTATAATTCAGGGACAATCTATCATTTCAATTTAAATAGTACAGTAAAAAATAGCTGGAAACACTCATGGAAAGAACCAGCAGAAGAATTCTAGCAACATTAAAATAAGAGCAGATAAACTATCCTTAGAGATCAAAAGGGAGATACAGCAGAAAATATCATCTATAGCAAAATTGATGAAGTGTCAGAAATATAATTCAAGACATGGATGGCAGCTAAGATGATTGGGATTGAGGAGAAGACAGAAATAGAAATCCAAAAAATAGTCCAAAATTTGTCTCAATATATTAGTTATTTGAAGACAAAGTCACCAAGGATATGGACATAATGAGGAAAGTTATAGAAAAGCTTAAGGAATTAAAAGAGGCATTCAAGGAGCTTTGAATCACAGTGAAGATCCTCAGTATTGGGATGGAACATGAAGAAGAATTTCAGAAATAAAAAACAAGGTTTTGAATTATCCCAATCATTCAAAGAGGCAAGGAGAACAAAAACAGAATATTTCCTGAGAGAATTATGGGATTATTCCAAAAGATTTAATATCCCATTTATAGGGATTCCTGAAGGAGAAGAGAATGGTCCTGAAAGCACTGATACTCTACTTCAATTTATAACGGTGGAAAATTTCCTAAGCATTATGAGAGACAGAAATTCAAACAGTAGATGATTTCAAAACTCCAGCACTACTCAATCTAAACAAAGCATCTCCTAGACACATTGTAATTAAAATTGGTAAAGTCAGTATGAAGGAAAAGTTACTGTAAGCAGCAAGGCATAAGAAGTCTTACCTACAAAGGGAAAGATATCAGATGACTGCATATCTTTCAGTGGCAACTTTTCAAGTTAGAAGATGATGGTCATTGGCCTTTAAATTTCTTAAACAAAAAAAAATTTCAGCCCAGAATTATGTATCTTGCTAAACTGAGTGTCACTTGTGATGGGGCAACCAAATATTTTACTGACATGTAAATGTTTATGAACTTTGCCATAAGGAGACCAGCTCTATAGGAAGTACACAGATCTATTCTTCATAATGACCAGCAGGATGGTCCATCACCAAAGTAAACACACCCAGAAATTAAAGGACAAAAGGGTAACATCCGCAATGGCACAAGGAATAAACGTAAGCTCTAGACATTTGAAAAATGAGATGAACGAAACTCCACTGTACCTATCCATTCTCTCAATAAATGTGAATTTCTTTAATGTCCCACTAAAGAGGCACCAGCTGGCTGACTGCATAAAAAAGCTTAAGCCCAATATTTACTGTCTCCAAGGAACACACCTAAACTCTAAGGATAAAACAAGACTCAGGGTGAAATGATGGAAAACAATAATCCAGGCAAATGGAAATCAGAAAAAAAGCAGGGTTAGGAATCTTATTTGTAGATACAATTGGATTTAAAAAACAAAAATAAAGATAAGGATGGAAAATACATATTTGTCAAGGGAAACACAGAACATGAAGAGATTTCAATAATTAACAATATTTATGCACCCAAACTAAACACATCTCAATATATAAAGCAAACCTTAAATGATTTGAACAATTTTCCTGTACCGTAGTTGTTGAAGACTTTTACACCTATTTGACAGTACTGGACAGATACTCCTAACAGAAACAAAACAAAGAAATAATGGATTTAAACACACCCCAAGAATATATGAATGTAACAGACATATACAGAACATTTCATTCTAATGAAGCTGAATATTCATTTTTCTCATCAGTCCATGGTTCATCCTCCAACATTGATCATATCTTTGGACATAAGTCTAACCAAACAAAAATTGAAAGAATAGAAATTACTCATTGTATCTTCTTGGAACATCACAAAATAAAAGTTGAACTCAACAACATCATAACTCTTCATTCCCAATTAAAGTCATGGAAACTAAATAACATGCTGAATGACGACTGAGTCAATGATGAGATTAAAAAGGAAATCATTAGATTTGTTGAACAAAATTATAATGAAACCACAAACTATCAAAACCTGTGGGATGGTGAAATGGCAATGCTAAGAGGAAAATATATAGCACTAGATGTTGTCATCCAGAAAACAGAAAGACAACAAGTCAGCAACCTAGGCCAACTCAAGCAACTGGAAAAGTAAGAAAAATCCAACCCCAAACTTAGCTAAAGAAAATAAATGAAATTAGAGTAGAATTATAAGAAATTGAGAACACAATAATCATTAGGAAGATTAGTAAAAATAAATAAATAAATAAATAAAAAGTTGGTTCTTTGAGAAGATTAATAAGATTGATAAACCTTTAGTCAATTTAACCAGAAACAGACAATAAGATCTTTAATGACCTTAATCAGAAACAAACAAAAAAAAAAAAAGGGAAATAACAACAAATACCAAAGAAAGACAAAGAATCCTCCACAATCCTACATGATCCTTCCTACAAATACTTCTATGCTGTGAAATAGGAAAACATAGAAGGAATGAACCAATACCTAGAATTACATCACCTTGATAAACACAGCCAGAAAAAAATTAGAAATTTTGAATAGACCTATATCAAGCACTGAAATTGAATTAACAATACAAAATCTTCCAAAAAGGAAAAGCCCAGGGCCAAATGATTTCACACCAGAATTCTATTAAAACATCAGAGAAACTAATACCTATATTGCATAACCTATTCTAATACATAGAGAAGTAAGGAATCCTCCCCCAAAACATTATACAAAGCCAATATCACCCTCATTTCAAACTCAGGAAAGGGTCCAACTAAAAAGGAAAACTTTATTTCAATATAATTAATGAATATTGATTCAAAAAAAATCGATAAGAACATATCAAACAGCATAGAGTGACACATTAAAAAGATTATTCATCATGACGAAGTGTGTTTTATTTATCCCAGGGATTCAAGGTTGTTCTAACATGCATAAATCCATAAATGTAATTCATCACATAAATAAAGTAAAAAACAAAAACAATATAATTCTCTCAATTGACACAGGAAAGACTTTAGACAAAACACACTTTTTTGACAAGAACACTTAAGAAAATAGGTTTAGGTGGCACATTTCTTAAACTGATTGAGGTCATCTACAGTAAACAAACCCACATACAATATTATATTGAATGGAGTAAAATTGAAATAATTTCCATTCAGAACTGGAACTACACAGGGATCATTACTATTCAACACAGTGTTGTAAGTCTTAGCCATTGCAATCATACAGAAGAAGGAGGTCAAGGGTATTCAAATAGGGACAGAGGTGGTCTAACCTTGGTTCTTTCAGGATGACATTATCTTTACCTAACCCCCCCCCCCCAGAAACCAAATACAAAGCGGTTTCAATGAATATAGTAGCATCTCAGGATAAGAAAATCAATGTCCACAAATTAGTAGCCTTCATATGTGCTAATAACAGTTAGGATGAGAAAAAATTAAAAAAACACAATACCTTTTGATAAAAATTGACTCTTACTGTATAAAAGATTTAAGGTTAGAACATGAAACAATAAAAATTCTAGATGAGACTATGGGGAAAACGCTTGCCAAAATTAGCCTGGAAAAAAGAATTTATGAAGAAGACCACTTGTTCATTTCCCCAACATCAAAAATAAATAATTGGGACATGATAAATCTAAAATTCTTATGCAGGGAAGGTGTAGTGGTGGATCTCTGACCTGCTTGATAATGGCGGGCCTGCATAGCCCGTGAGAAGGAGGAGATATGGTGGCTACCCTGATGTATGTCTTGTTGAGTGAGAAATAGAAATGACATGAATATTACACTGGAGAAAGTCCTTATGAAAAAAACAAAAAAAAGAAAGAGATGATATGAACATAGTATTGCTCAACAAGAAGAGGAATGAAAGAGTCAGTTGAAAGTCTTCTTTAAATGCAGATGTTTTGTAATTAGGAATCTATAGGGGTGCCAAGAATTGAGATGTTTGCTTTAAAACAAAGTTTCATTTATATCTGTGATGCACATACCTAAAAAAATTAGTCCATTTGTTATACATTGGTACTTGCCAGGCTGCATAGAAATGGGGCAAGATAGGAGCCACAACAGTGCTTGAGAGTAGAGTCTAATACAGTCACTTCTTTGAAATCAATGTTTTTCAAACTTAAGACTGAAGAAAAGGAAAAACTCAACAGCCAGTAGCAACACCCATAACTTGTAAATACTTCATTAAAAGGTGAAAATGATCCCAGAAGAGCCTATTACTTGTGGTTTGTGATGGATTTTTGTGGAGAAGATATGAATATCTGTTGTCCAGAAAGTCCAATCTTAGAACAAACACCAGCTTTATGTTTCAACTGAGCAGTGCTGTGGCTTTTTTTTTTTTTTTGCATAAAAACCAGATCATCCACTGAGATATTGAGCTGACAACATCCTGATTTCTCAAAGCAGGTTGGATGCCAGGAGCCCACACTGAAAGTGGCCAATTTTGGTCAGCCTCCAGGAAATACCCAGAAGAACTTTTCAGTGTAAACAAGTGTTTCCTTTCCACAGAATGTGGAACAGATTTCTATATGGCTCTTCAAGTGTGAGAAGGGCATTACAGAATAGAAGTTGACATCTTTGCTTTCAAGATTATTATCTGGGCAATGATGGATGGATCACATTTATAAACAGAGAGACAAAGAAGGAACTACTGAGGAGTTACGTAAAATGAGAAACTGAAATTCTGCCTGTAAGGTGAAGCTCTTCTCAAAAATGTCAAAATAAACCTCATTCCTATGAAGAAAAAGTCTATGAACAGGTGAATGAAGCAACTGATTAAGGAAATTCTGGCTGCCAACTCTCAGGCTCATCCAGATGTTTTTGAATTTGAACTCAGATTAGTACAAATTGCATTTTAAAATAGCAGCTAAGAAATGTGACACATATTTGCAAATAGCTTAGATGATATGCTGCTTCTGTTTTAACAGTGATACAACATGATGTGGGTAAAAAAAAGAATATAAAAGCTAAACTCCACCTTCTAAAGTTTTGGAACTTATTATGAGGTGTTTTTGTTGTTCCTCATTTTTCTTAGATCCAAGTTGGCCATTTTATTAGTATGCTTCAAATGTATATTTCCTATGTGAGTGTAAATGTTTTAAAAATGATCATTGATAGAAGTTTGGCAGGAAAATTCTCTAAGAGCTAAGAAAAGAAGAGGTCTGGTTTTCTGGAAATATGTCTCTAAGAGACATAGATATTTCTCATTAGTATTAGGAATTTCCATGGAAAAAGAGGTTTGTATGCTGGTAATGCAACATTTTAAACTTTGTAAAGGAAGCATATATGTATGTATTTAGGTGTACATAAATACATAAATTTGCCCATTTTGCATACCATATGAAAAAAATGCCGCTTCTGTTTAAATTATTTCATGTAGGTTCAGGATTTTGAAATTTTCTGGTGAAATCAGTGATGAAAAATAAAAGAACATTCTCTCATTTTCCTACCCTTTCCCCCCCTCTAATTAAGTTATATTAAGTTTTTTTTCTATTTCTGTAATGTTATGCAGATTTTTTTAAAAGCATCATTTTGGAGGGGTTGCAATTATCTGATTAAACATCAATGAAGCTATGTAATCCAAAGCTGCTTAACTATGTTTGAATTTTCCAGTGCCCAATAATAGCTGCAAGAGTAGAGTTGAATTCGTCACATGATCATGTGGTAGCAGATTGGCAAAGACATTAGTGATTCAGTCAGACTTTGTTTAGGTAACTGGGGATTAATTTAACCAATTAAACCACTGTACTGGTACATACCTGCACTTGAACTTTTATAATCTGATATAAATCTGAACATAGGATATTTCTGTTTCTGGAAATGTGCTATATATAAACTATAATTATAGTTAATTATAATTATATTAATTTTTGGTTTCAAGGCTTCATTGCCTAAGTCTCAGCATAAATTTGAAGAAACCAAATGGTGTTGAGAAGCCTTTTTATTTCCACTCTGGTGTTTCACAGAATCATCCACTGGCAACTTTGACAGGTAGCTCAAACTGGTGGCCCACAGGCACAAGAGAGGTACAGAGAGAACATGGCTCCTGCCTTCCATAAGAACTGTGAGTGGGCTTGGTGATGAGTGGGCTGTTTCTCTGTGCATCAACATTTTTCAGGATCAACTGCTGGAGATTTGAGTGCCACCCCAAGGAAAATGGTACAGGGAAACTGTGGCCATTCCCTCCCATACCAACTGCAAGAGTGCTCTGTGCTTAAAGGTTTGTTTGTCTGAAGTAGGGGTGTGACCCCAGCCATGACAACTGAGAGCAGAGACCTTCCAGTGGGTCAGATTCATGGGGTACTTTGAGAGTCAGATTTATATGTTAAGGAAACACAGGCACTCAGACTGATCTGAGGGGAAAGGGATTTGGAGTTCCAAGGAGTAAATAGGGAGAGTGTTCTCCTCACCTCAGGAGAAACTGGGAGGGTGGACAGGAAGAGAAAGAGCCTGGCATGAGATACTTGCAATGATATACTAGACTCCCTCCCCAAGAACTGGCTATCCTGGCTTGGAAAGAATGCTCTGAATTCCCTATCATTATTTCCCTCTATTTGCTGAAAAAGCGAACTATGAGCCCTGCTGATGGTGAACAAAGCCCCCATAGGTGCCTGCATTACAGGCACAATATGTCTTGCTCTTCCTATAACTTTAGGAGAAGTAGAGACCAAGAACCCCCCTGAGAGTTGCAGAATACCTCCTAAAGCTTTGGGAATTTCCATGCTCCACCTGGAGAACTAGAGCCTTTCATAGGCACAAAATATTACCCTAGCAGGGCAGCTGGCTCTACTAAACAAACTAAAATCAAAAATGGGAGAACATCCCATAGTTAAACATAATCACTTCCAACTGAAGTAATAATGGAGTGGAATATGTGTATTCATACCCATAATCTACCAGCTCAGAAATCAAGCTGGGGGACCAAACCCACTACACTTTTTTGAGAAAATATGAAGTCAGTAGTTCAAAGGTAGGTTCATCAAACCTGCTAAAGGATGCCAATTGCAGCCCTGAACCTGCACTCCTCTCCCTGGCATGGTCAGTAATCAATCTTTGGGAATTTAGGGACAGGGCCATAAGATAGCCCTAGTACACTCAGATCTTAAGAGGCCATATGATCTTGTTTGGCTTATCAAAGATCAGATGGCTGTTATATGTTAGTCTCATCTTGTGGTTTTTCTATTCGGTTCCAAATATCAATGTCTCTATTTTTGTACCATGTCATGTTTTTTTGATCACTATGGTCTTGTAGTATAGCCAAAAGTCTGGTAGGGTGATATCTCTGGCTTTGTACTAAGAATTGCCTTGGCTATTAGGGGTTTCTTCTGGTTCTATACAAAATGAAGAATTATTTTTTCCAAATCTTGAAAGTATGATGATGGTATTTTAATGGGGATTGCATTGAATCTGTAGATTTCTTTGGGAATTATAGACATTTTGACAATGTTGATTCTTTCAATCCTTGAACATGGTATGTTCTTCCATTTGTTAATATCATCTGCTTTTTCATAGGGTTTCATAATTTTCTTTTTTTCTTTATTAAATCATACCTGTATACATAAATGCATTTACAGGGTACAATGTGCTGATTTGATAAGCAATGTGGACTCTTATCTCTAAATTGTTAACATAAACATCACTGGGGAAAAGAATTTCTATTCAATAAATAGTATTGGGAGAACTGGATATCCACATGTAAAATACTGAAACTGGGCCCACACCTCTCACCACCTAAAAAAAATTGATTTGAGATGGATCAAATACTTAAATCTAAGAGATGAAACAATAACGGTCCTCAAATAAAGTGTAGGGAAAATACTTGAAGATATTGGCCTGGGGAAAAGTTTTATGAAGAAGACTTCCATGACAACAACAAAATAAACAAATGAGACTTAATTAAACTGATAGCTTCTGTACAGCTAAGGAGACAACAACCAAAGCACATAGAAAACCTTCAGAATAGAAAAAGTTATTTGCATATTATGAATCAGACAAAAGCTTGATAAATAGGATCTATAGATAATTTAAATTAATCAACAAAAAAAAAGAGCCAGCAATTCCATAGTTCACTGGGCAAGAGACATGAATAGAACTTTCTCAAAAGAAGACAGATGAATGAATGGCTATCAAAGATATGAAAAATTTCTCATTGTCCCTAATCATCAGAGAAATGCAAATCAAAACCATCTGGATATATATCACCTAACCTCAGTGAAAATGGCCCACATCACAAAGTCTCAAACCTGCAGATGCTGGCATGCTTGTGGAAAGAAGGGAACACTTTTACACTGTTGGTGGGACTGTAAACTAATACAACCTTTGTGGAAAGAAGTATGAAGAATCCTCAAATACCTGCCATTTGATCCTGAGATCCCATTACCGGGCATCTACTCAGAAGGAAACAAATTATTTTATCATAAGGGCATTTGCACGAGACTGTTTATCACAGCTCAACATATAATCACCAAAATGAGGAAACAACCTAAATGCCCACCAAGTGAGAAATGGATTAACAAGCAGTGGTATATGTATACCATGGAATACTATTAAGCCATCAAAAGAGATGGAAACCTCACATCTTTCATATTAATCTGGATTGGGATGGCACACATTCTTCTTAGTAAAGTATCACAAGAATGGAGAAGAATCTTATGTATTCAGTTCTAATATGAAGGCAGTAGATAACTAATACAAGGTGTAGGGTAGGAGAATGAGGGAGTGGGAAGAGGGAAGAAGAGAAGGGGACGGGGTGTCATGGTGTATGGCACACCTCTTGGAGGTGAGACACTATTATAACAAGAGGGACTTTACCTAACAAACACAATCAGTGCAACCTAATTCTTTGTACCTTCAATGAATCCTAAGTAATAATAATAATAAAGACCTTACTGTTAAAAAAGAGGCCATATTAAAAGGAATCAGTGAAGTAACTCTGGAAACATAAATGAATAGAAGGAAAGGACCCACCCCACCCCCAAGAAATCAATAACTCTCCATCAAAGGATAACAACCTAAATGAATGGTTGAAATGACAGATCAATAATTGTAAATATGGATTTCAAGAAAGCTCAATGAAGTGCAAGAAAAAGTAGAAAACCAACATAAGGAAACCACAAAAGCAGTGCAGAAAATGAATACAAAATTCTCAAAAGAAATTATATTATTGGTCTGCAGGTTTTTTTCCCTGTTTATTCCTTTTCTGATTTTTCTCATTAGGGTGATAATTGCTTCATAGAAGGAGTTGGGGAGTATTCCTTAACAAATATTGTTGTAAAGATACACAGTAAAATCCTAGCAAATAGAATTCAGGTACACATAATAAAAATAATACATCATCACCAGGTGGGCTTTATCACAAGGATGAAAATCTGGTTCAACATACAGACATCCATAAATATAATTCACCACATAAACAGAAGTTAAAAAAAAAAGCCAGGGAATCCTCTCAACAGACACAGAGAAAGTATTTGTCAAAATTCAATGTCTTTTTTTGATAGGAAACTTAAGAAAATAGGTATAGATTGGACATTTCTTAAACTAATAGATGCTATTTACAACAAAGACATAGCCAATAACAAACTGAAATCATTTCCACTCAGAACTGGAACCAGACAAGGACGCCCACTATCAGCACTACTATTAAACATAGTACAGAAAGTCCTAGCCAATGCATTCAGACAAGAGAAGGATATTAATGGTATCCAGAATGGAGAAGAAGAGGTCAAACTACCACTTTTTGCTGACAATATTGTAACATACTTAGAAATTCCCAAGATTCAACCATAAGACTCCTGGAAGTGATCAAGAATTACAGCAATGTCTTGGATATAAAATCAGTGTTCACAAATCAGTAGTTTTCATATATGTTAACAAAAAGCAAGCTTAGAACAAAATAAAAGATACAACGCTTTTCACCATAGCACTAAAGGAAATAAAATACCTTGGAAATTACTTAACAAAGGAAATGAAAGCTCAAGACAAAGAACTAGGAAACATGGAGGAAAACAAAATAGCAGAGGATGTTAACAGGTGGAAGATCACATCATGCTCATGGCTGCAAAGAAAGAAACATTGTGAAAATGTCTATACTACACAGAGCAATACACAGGTTTAATGCAACCACTATTAAAACACCAATGCCATACCTTAAAAATCTCACAAAAAAATAGTTCTGCATTTCTTATGGAAATGGAAAGTGAAAAATCAAATAGTCAATGAAAGTCTGTGAAATAAGAATAAATCTAGAGGTATCATGTTACCAGAGCTCAGGGTGTACTAAAAGTCTAAATCAAAATAGCATGGTAATATTATAAAAATAGAGACATATATTTATGGAACAGAATGGAGAACCTAGAAGTGAAACCGATCCCATATCATCACCTAATCTTTGATGAAGCAAACAAAAGGACACATTGGGAGAATGAATCCTTACTCAGTAAATTATACTGGGAGAACTAGTCATCCACAAGTAAAGGGTTGAAACTAACCCAGTACCTTTCTCCACTTACAAAATAAGTTATGATAAATTAAAGATTTAGACTGAAGACATGACAGTAGACAAACAGCTAAGAAAGTGTAGGAAAAATTCTAAACAATATCAGTCATGGGAAATTATCAAGAAGATGACCCCAAAGGCAATTACACATCACCAAAAATAAATAAATGGGACCTGATCAAGATAAAAACAATTCTGTCCAGCTAAGGACACAGTCAACAAAGCAGAGAGAGACCCTTCAGAATAGGAGAAAATATTTGCATTTTACAAATCTAACAAAAGGGTAATAACCAGAATCTACAAAGAACTTAATCAAATCAATAAAAACAGAGGACACAACCACATTGAAATATGAGCAAGAGAGATGAACAGAATCTTTTTCATGAAGACAGATAAATGGCTATCAAACACCCCCCCCAAAAATATGCTATTGGTCTATAATTATTAGAAAAAAGAGGATCTAAACCACTTTAAAATGACACCTAACCTCAGTGTGAATGACCACCATCACAAGCTCCAAAAGCAACAGATGCTGGAATAGGTGTGGAGAAAAGGGAACACTCCTACACTGTTGATGGGACTGCAAATTAGTAATCAACCTGTGGAAAGAAATATAGATATTCCTAAAAGTAGATCTTCCATTCAATCCTTCAATCTCATTACTAGATGTCTGCCCAAAAGAAAAAAATAATTTACCATAATGATATATGAACATTAATGTTTACAGCAACTCAATTTAAAATTGCACAGATGTGGAAAGAACCCAAGTGCCCGTCAACATATTAATGGATTGATAAATTGTGGTATATGTACACCATTGGCTACTATCAGCCATAAAAATAATGGAGATTTTGTATCCTTTGCTAAAACTTGAATGGATTTGGGAAACACTCTCCTAAGTATCACAAGAATGGAATAACAAGGATCACATGTACTCAATACTAATTTGAAACTTGTAGTTTAACAACATTGTGCTCACATGACAGAGAAACTCAATCAAATACAGGAAAGGGAAGAAGGAGAGAGGTCAGCAGGATCCTTCCCAGCAGTAACAATGTGCAGGGTTATGACATATTCCCTCTGCAAATGACAGAAATACAATGTCGACTTTACCTTACAAATGCAAACAATCTACCCTAACTGTATGCACCCTTATATTGCTCGGAAATAAACAAAGAAAAAAAATTAAATAAATTGAATTATTAAAGAAAAAACAAACAGAAATTCCAGAAACAAAAAAGTCATTCAAGGAATTACAAAACACAGGAGAAAGCTTTAAGAACAGGCTAAATCAGGCAGATGAAAGAACCTTGGAGTTTGAAGATAATACGTGCTACATGCTAAACAAGAGAATGGAATATGAAAAATAGAGAAACAAGAATACTGAACAAAGCCTACTAAATATGTGGAGTTATTAAAAGAAACCAAACATAAGAATCATAGGCATCCCAGAAGGAAAAAAGGAAACTACACAACACTGGATAATTTATTTGAGGGAATAATTGGGGAACATTTCTCTAGCCTTGCTAGAAATCTAGATACCCAGATACAAGAAGCATGTACAGGCAATCATCATGACACATAGTCTTTAGTATACACAAACAGACACTCCCATGAGTGGTAAGGCAAAAATGGCAGGTAATTTACAAAAGAAAACTGATCAAACTAACTGTAGATTTCACAACTGAAACCTTGAAATCTAGAAGGGACTGGGGACCCATTCTCAGTCTTCGAAAATAGAATAATGGCCAGCCTTGAATTTTGTATTTTGCAAAACTAAGTTTCTTATATAAGGGAGAAATAAAGATCCTTTGCCAACTAGGCACTGTAGTTCAGTCAGTGGTTGGTGCTTTGACCCTAAACACCAGGGATGGCAGGTTTGAACCTCACTCGGGCCTGATCAACAACAATGAAACAAAAAAAAGAAACAAACAAACAAAAACAACAAAACACCAGGGCGGTGGCTCACACTGGTAAGCCAGTCAGGTGGATCACCTGAGCTCAGAACCTTGAGACCAGCCCAAGTAAGAGGGAATGTTGCCTCTAAAAACAGCTGGCCATTGTGGTGTGTGCCTATAGTCCTAGCTGCCCCAAAGGCTGAGGCAAGACAATCACTTGAGCACAAGAGTTTGAGGTTATTGTCAGCTATGATACCACAGCACTCTACCAAAGGTTACAAAGTGGAACTCTGTCTCAAATTTTTTTTTCAGACATGCAAACTTTGAGGGAATTTGTGAAGACCAGACCTACCTAGTAGAAATTATTCAGATCTGTACTATATACTTATCAGCACAAGAGACTGCTAGACACCCATGGATATAAAATTATCCAAAAGAAAAAGTTTAGAGCCAAGCATCACAATGGCTTGAGAGGTAAAATATGGCAATATGGGTCTAACTCACCTTATGAACATAAATCCACCTCACTAATCAATTCTTTCAATAACTAAGAATGGCTCTAACTATACACTCAAGAGACATAGACTGAGTAAATTGATAAAAAGAAAAAGCCAAGTATCGGTTGTTTATATGAAACACATGTAACAACTTGCAAGGACTCATTTAGACTCAAGATGAAATGATGTAATATGATATTCCATACAAATGAAAACTAAGTGAAAGCTGGTACAATTATTTTTGCACCAGATACCATAGACGTCACATAAACAACTAAAGAAACACAAGATGGTCATTATATAATTGTAAAGGGAACAATTAAACAAGAAGACATAACAATATCAACTATTTATGAACCAAACACAGCACCCAGGTTCATAAAGCAAATCTTACTCATTCTAAAGAAAATGATAAACATCAGTGTCATAATATCTAAGGCCATCAATACCTCACTGACTGAACTGAACAGATTCTCCAAACAGAAAATAAGCAAAAAAACAATTGACTTAAAATGAATTTTATAACAAATAGTCCTAATAGACTATTACAGGACATTTTACCCCAAACTACTGAATATATGTTCTTTTCATCAGATCATAAAACATTTTATAAGATTAATAACACCCTAGGCCAAAAAAAGCCTCAACAAATTAAAGAATACATATAAATTATGCCTTGTATCATCTCAAACCATAGGGGAACAAAATTAGAAATGAATCCCAACAGAATATCTTTACACAAAGTAATGGAAACTATTGCCGGATGATAGTTGGGTAAAAGAGGAAATAAAGATGGAAATCAAAACATTCCTCAAAGTAATTGATAATGAGGACAGAAGTTATCAAAATCTCGGATAAATCAAGAGAAGTTTGGAGTGGGAAACTCATAGCCTTAAATGCCTACATACAGAACACAGAAAGATTAGATCAGCCCAATAATAAATTGTCTTAAGGAATGGGAAAACTAAGAGCAAACCAATTCCAAACCCAACAGAAGGAAATATATAACCAACATCATGGAAGAACTGAATGAAATTGATAACAAAACAATTATACCACAGATTAATGAAGCAAAAGGTTAGTTCTTTGAAAAAAAAAACATATTCATGTTTTTTCTCTCTTTCTTATGGGTGTATACTTGTTTATATATCAGTTTCAGTTTCACATTAGTATTGAGTACACTAGATACTATTTTCCATTCTTAAAATACTTTACTAAGAATTCATTTCAACTCTGTCTATGTAAACACAAAAAAATGTAAAGTCTCCATCTTTTCTTATGGCTGAATAGTACTCAATGGTATACCTATGCCACAGTTTGTTAATTCATTCATGGGTTCATGGACACTTGGGTTGATTCCATGACTTGGCAATTGTGAATTGAGCTGCAATAAATATGCTTGTGTAAATGTTCTTTTGGTAAAATGATTTTTGTTCTACTGTGTATATACCTAGTAATTGGATTCTGGCATCTTATGAAAGGTCAACTTTTAGTTCTTTAAGACTTGTCCATACTTCTTTCCATAGAGGTGGTATTAGTGTGCAATGACACCAGCAGTGCAAAAGTATTCCCTTCTCTCCACATTCATACCAGCATCTGCATGTTTGGGATTTCCGATGTAGGTTAATCTCACTGGAGTTAAGTGATATCTCAGAGTGGTTTAAATTTCCATTTCTTTTCTTTTTTCTTTTTTTTTTTTTTTTTCAGAGTTTGGCCGGGGCTGGGTTTGAACCCACCACCTCCAGTATATAGGGCCCGTGCCCTACTCCTTGAGCAACAGGCACCACCCTCAATTTCCATTTCTGTGATGGTTAGGGACAATGAGCATTTTTTCATTTGTTTGTTGGTTATTTATCTGTCATCTTTAGAGAAGTTTTTGTTCAAATCCCTTATCCACTTGTAAATGGGGTTGTTTGCCCTATTCAAGCATATTCTAGCAAGGGGAAGTGGAGAGGTTGGAGAGGAGGGGGGAGGAGGGAGCACAATTGTCAGGAGGAGGGAGGGCAATTGACAGGATCTCACCAAATGTGCACAATGTGCGGCTGTTCAGCATGTCCCCTGAGTGAAGGGCTCAATTATAACTTGAACTTTACTTTAGAATTGAAAAGAATGTAACCTAAGCAGTTGTACTCTCATATTAATGTGAAATAAAATAAAGAATTTAAAATAGGCCTCTTGCTATATTAACCAGAAATGGAAATGAAAGGAGTATAATAATCACAATATGATAGAAAAAAAAGGAGAAATAACACTGGTATTATGGACACAAAGATCATCTCTGAATACCATAAACATCTTTATGCTCATAAATGTGAAAACATGGAGTAAATGAAGAAATTCTTAGAAAGACACAACCTCCTTAGGCTCAATCAGGAAGGAATATAACTTCTGAACAGTTGAATATCAAGTAATGAAATTGAAGAAACAATAAAACATCTTCTAAAAACAACAACAAAAAACAAATGTACTGGATTAGATGGTTTCACACCCAAATTTTACCATCCCTACAAAAATGAACTTGTACCTATACTGTGGAAATTATTCCATAGCATTGGAAAGGAAGGAATCTTCCCCAACTCATTCTGTAAAACCGATATCCTTTTGATATCAAAGCCAGAAAATGTTTCAACAAATAGGAAAACTACAGACCAATATCTGTTATGAATCTAGATGTAAAATTTTCAGGAAATTCTTAACAAATCAAATTGAGCTGCAATTTGACCAAGTGGGCTCCATCCCAGAGATATAAGAATGATTCCACATATGCAAATCTATAAATGTAATTCACCACATAAGAATAGGAATAAAAAATCCATATTATTTTCCCAATAGACAGAAAAAGATTTTGAAAAACTTCAGTACTTTTTAATGATAATAATGCTTACCAATATAGGCATGCATGTGACATATTCTACAATAATAAAAATGATATGTAACAATCCCATGCTCAACTTCATACTCAATGGAGAAAACTGAAAGCATTCCTGCTTCTAAATGGAACTAGACGTTTCCCACTCTCATCACTTTTATTCAACATGGTGCTAGAAATGCATGCCAGAAAATCAGACAAGAGAAAGAAATACAAGGTATCCAAATGGGGAAAGAAGAGGTCAAACTATAGGTCTTTGCCGACAATCAGATCTTATATGTAGAAAACCCAAATACTTAACTAAGAAACTCTTGGAATTGGTAAATAAATTCACCAAAGTCTCTGATTACTAAATCTATGTACACAAATCAGTAGCTCTCTGAGCATAAAATCAATAGCAACAAAGAAAACAAAATATTTAAGAGTATACTTCACTAAAGAGGTAAAATATTTCTGTAGGAACAATTAAAAAATACTAAAGAAGTAACTGCAGAGGATGTAATGAGTTGGAAAAAAATACCATGGCTATGCATCAGCAAAATCAACGTTGTTAAAATGTCTATATTATCTAAATTCATTTACAGATTCAATGCAATTCCTATTTTAATACCACCATTATGTTTTTTAGATCTAGAAAAAAATTCTACGTTTCATATAGAACCAAAATAGACCCTGAATAGAAAATGTTATCTTGTGCAATAAGAACCAAACAGGGGACATCACATTGCCAGACATCAAGCTATTTTATAAAGATAAAGTAACTACAACATCATAGTAATGGAACAAAAACAGAGACAAAGACTCATGGAACACTTATATGAAACCATCCTCATATTATCATCTGATCTTTGATAACCAAGCAAATCATACACTGAAGAAAAGAACCCCAATTTAGTAAATGGTGCTGGGAAAATTGGAGAACCACATGTGGGAGACTGGAACAAGATCTGTACTTCTCACCACTCATGAAAATTAGCTCAGGATGGATATCAGACTTAAACCTAAGCCATGAAACTATAAGAATCCTAGAAGAAAATGTTGGAGAAACACCTATGGCTATCAGCCTCAGCAAAGAATTTATGAAGACCCCAAAGGCAATCACAGCAATAATAAAAATTAACAATATGACTTGATTAAACAAAAAATCTACAAAGCCAAGGAAAAAATCAACAGAGCAAATAGAAAATTAAATAGAATCGAATAATATATATTTGCACGTTACCTATTTGATAGGGGGCTGATAAACAAAGTCTATAAAGAACTCAAGTAAGCAAGAAGAAATAAAATAACCCCACATTTTTGTGGGGTGAAAACATAAGCAAAAATTTCAGAAAAAAATATAGACTAAATGGCCAGTAAACATAAAAATTTGTTTATGAGCAAAAAGCTAACATTGAGCAACATTACTAATCAACATGGAAATGCTATTCAAAACCAAATTGAGGTATCACCTAACTCCATGAAGAATGGAATTTATCAAAATGCCTCAGAACAACAGATTCTGACTTGCCTGTGTTGAGAAAACATCACTTACACATTGCTGGTGAGATTCCAAACTATTAAGGTCTTTTTTTTTTTTTTTTTTTTGAGACGGAGCCTCAAGCTATCCCCCTGGGTAGAGTGCCATGGCATCACAGCTTATAGCAACCTTCAACTCCTGGACTCAAGAAAGTCTCCTGCCTCTGCCTCCCAAGTAGCTGGGATCACAGGTGCCCACCACAACGCCTGGCCATTTTTTGGTTGCAGCCATCATTGTTGTTTGGCGGGCCGAGCTGGGGATTCCAACCTGCCACCTTAGGTGTACGTGGCTGGCGCCTTAGCCGATTTAGCCACAGGCGCCAAGCCAAACTATTAAGGTCTTGATGGAAAGTAGTATAGACATAACGCAAAAAGCTAAAAGTAGAACTACCATTTGACCCAGCAATCCCACTACTGTGGGTTTACCTACAGGGGAAAAAATCCATATAAGAAGACACTTGCATGTAAATGTTTATTGCAGCACAATTCACAATCATGAAGATGTGGAATCAACACAAGTGGGTTAATGAAATATGGCATATGTACAAATTGAAAAGCCAACATCCCATGTACCCACTACTAATCTGAAACTAATTGTTCAACACTTATTGGTATACATGAATGTAAAACTCAGTGGACACCAAGAAGGTGAAGGAGGAGGAAGGGATAGGTAAATTCTCATCTAATGGGTACAATGAACACTATTTGGGTGGTGGGTAGACTTATAAATTTGACTCAAACTGTAAAAAATAAATTTATGTAACCAAAATATTTGTACCTATGTAATATTCTGAATTTTTTTTTTAAATGAGAGAGTCAGAAAAATCAGCTGGGTGTGGTAGCATGTTATGATAGTCCCAGCTACTTGGTAGGTTGAGTTAGGAGGATTTCTTGAGCCAGGAGTTTGAGGTTGTACTGAGCTATGATGCCACTGAACTCTAGCCAGGGAGACAGAGAGATACTCTCTCTCTCTTAAAAAAAAAAAAAAGAAAAGTTAGCCTGGGTGTGGTGGCTCATACCTGAAATAATAGCACTTGGGAAGATGAGGCAGGTGGATTGCCTGAGCTCATGAGTTCAAGACCAGCCTGAGCAAGAGTGAGACCTTGACTCTAAAAAATACAGCTGGGCATTGTGATGGGCATCTATAGTCCCAGCTACTTGGGGGGCTGAGGCAAGAGAATCACTTAAACCCAATACTTTGAGATTGCTGTGAGCTCTGCTGCCAGGGCACTCTACCTAGGGTGACAAAATGAGACTCTGTCTCAAAAAATAAAAAACAAAAAAAAACTTATAAATAAAGATATGTTATTGTTTTATAAAATAATCTGTTTTAATAATCTATTATAATAATCTAACAGTTATTTCTACATTCTGGGGACAATTTTTGGAATTTGAATATGGACTAGATATTAGATGCTATTAAGTAATTATTTTCAATGTTATTAGGTATGATAATGGTACTGTAGTTATTAAAGAAAATTTGTTTACATTTTAGAACAGTATCCTGTAATATTTAAGGGTGAAATATTTTCCCATCTGACAGGAGATGAATAACTAGAATATACAAGGAGCTCCAAATTTTAATCAGAAACAGTCAAGTAATCCAATTTGTAATAAAAATGGGCAAAAGATCTGAATAGACATTTCTCAGAATATGCCATACAATAGCAGGTAAGAAGAAAAAAATACAATTTAATTAGTCATCAAACTATTTTACAATAAGATATAATATCACCCCAGTTAAAAATAACTTTTATCAAAAGGATAGGCAATAACGAATGCTGTGAGGATGTGTAGAAAGAGGAATGCTCTTACATGGTTGGTGAGAACGTTAATTAATGCAACCACTATGGATCACTATGTAGAAGTTCCTCAAAAAACTAAAAATAGAACGACCATGTGACCCACTGCTAGGTATACACCTAAAAGAAAGGAAATTAGTATTTTGAAAAGCTACCTATACTCTAATGTTTATTGTAGTGCTATTCACAATACCCAAGATTTGGTGTCAATCTAAGTGTCTATCAAAAGATAATTGGATAAAGAATTTTGATATATATTCATAATGGAATATTAAAAAGTCATTTAAAAAGAATGAAATCTGGCCATTTGCAGCAACATGAATGGAACTGGAGAGCACTGTTAAGTGAAATAAGCCAAGCACAGAAAGAAAAATTTCACAAGTTCTCACTAATATGTGGGAGCTAATTATTAAAACAATCGATCTAATGGATCCAGAGATTAGAATGATGGCTACTAGAGGCTGGGAAGCATAGGGGGATGGGAGATAAATTAAGGAAGGCTAATGGGTGCAAACAAACAGCACATCAAAGTGACTATAACCAACAATATGATTATATATTAAAATAACTACAAGAGAGTGGCACCTGTGGCTCAGTGGCACTGGCCCCAAATATGGAGGGTGCCGGGTTCAAACTGCAACAAAAAAATAGCTAGGCATTGGGGCGGAAGCCTGTAGTTCCAGCTACTTGGGAGGCTGAGGCAAGAGAATTGCCTAAGCCCAAGAGTTGGAGGTTGCTGTGAGCTGTGACACCACAGCACTCTACTGAGGGCGACAAAGTGAGACTCTGTTTCTAAAATAAATAAATAAATAAATAAATAAAATACTACAAGATTAGATTGTAGTGTTCCTAACACAAAACCATAATAAAAACTTGAGGTGATGGATACTCTACTTTATTTTATTTATATACATTGTATGCCTGTTTAAAAGCATCAGATGTTGCTGATAAATATATACACCTTTTATGTACTCATAGTCATTAAAAATAAATAAATAAATAAATAAAAGATCAACTGGTTGGATAGTGGTGCTATTTTTTAAGATGGGGGATGCTGTGGGAGGAATAGATTTGTGGGTTAGTTAAAAGAACTGCTGACACAGTTCCATTTTCAGATACCTAGTAGATATCACAGTGGAGATTTCAAGTAAGTGGGGTTAGATATGTCTTTGAAGCTTCATTGGAAGGTCAGATCTGGAGGCATTAATTTGGAAGACATCAATACATGCATCATTTTTAAAGTGATAGGATTGGATAAACTTACCAAAGGATGATCATAGATAAAGAAGATGCATGGTCAAGCCTCGTGTCATTCCAACTTTTAGTGATGAGGCAGAAGATACAATAAGGGTATTTAAAAGCTATGGGTAAATTAAAATAAAAGCAGCAGATCTCAGAGTCATAGAAGTTAAGTAAAGCAAGTATTTCTAGAAGGTGAGAGAGGTTAGATTAAATACTATTGGATTGTGAAACAAGATGAGGAGAGGGGAGAGACTCAATGTCTGTGGTCATGATATTAGGTAATCTACAAGAGATTAGTTTCATTGGAGGCCTGGGGATAAAAAGCCTAACTGAATAGTGGCTATACATACAGACATGTATTAAAGAGATTTGGCATGAATGTATACAAGCACAGAACATGCCCTGAAATTTGCTTTTAATAATTAAAATTATTTCTTGGCTTCAAATTTTTCCATTGTATTTAATTTTCATCAAAATTGCATATGGAAAACAGTCAGTTATTTGAGAATCTTTTTTCCCTCATTTATCTGAAATTTATTCCCCAGTGTATTGCTCATTCCCTATAAATTTTGCTGCTCTAGTGGCTACACATCCATTGAATCAATTAAGGTGGAAGTGAGAAAATATCATCAAGAATAAGGGGGTTAGGCAGCACCTCTGGCTCAAGGAGTAGGGTGCCATCCCCATATACCGGGAGTGGTGGGTTTGAGCCCGGCCCTGGATAAAACTGAAAAAAAAAAAAAGAAGAAGAAGAAGAACAGAGGGGTTAATCAGTGTTGAGTTTCAAAATAGGCTTTCCAAATCTGCTAGGAGAAAAAGGAACTAGAAATTCAGACTTTGACAGAGATAAAAATAAAAGTTATTTCTAGTCTCCAAAAATCATTATTACATGAAGAGAAAATGGTTACCTTTAATATAGTTTTATTATAAAACAATGATAGAAAAAAATTGTAATATAAGGTAAAGTAGATCACCAGTATACTGAAAGGGGGAATAAAGCTTCTTGAGACAGAAGAGGAGAAAAGGAGGAGGAAAAGAGGAGGAAGAGGAGATGGTGAAGGAAATGAGAGATGAAATTAACAAAAATGAGAAGCTTTGTGTCCACACCTAGCCACATCTAAAGATGCTCTAAGTTTAGCAAGAGAGGGCAACAGCCCTACCTTGCTGAGAACAAACAATGAATACCATTAAAACAGGGAAAACAAATACTGAAGCTCAGAAATCATCTAAATGAATAACACCTCAACCAAAGGTCAGAAACCCAGAAAAGGAGGACAAAATGTGGAACAGAATATCCTCTATCCAAAGCGAGATGTCTATTTACGTTTTCCCTTACAATCATACTGTGTGGGGAAGAGGGATGGAAGGGGAGATCTCCCCAGTGAGTAAAATAAAAACTTTTAATTGGAAGAGTATATGCTTCCAAAGAAACAGAATTAACTTGAAAGAGACTGTTATACACCAGAGATTTAGTAACTTCTGAAAAGTTAACTTTTGTTTTCTGCTATCAGTAAGAATGAAAGGAAAGGAAGGCATATAGAATGTTTAGTTCAAAGATAGATTAACTTATTTAAGTTTTGTCACATCTAATTCTTAGTATGTTATATTTCCACCTGCTATGTCTGGGTTTTGGTTAATTGAGGTTTTACTGTATTCAGTATTCTCCCAGGAAATATCTTCATACATCACTTCAATCTGCCCCTGTAAAAGTTTTAGTCAATTTTCGTTTTCTTCTTCCCTAACTATAGAGTAGTTAATCAATTTTGTTTAAAAAATGTAAAATGACCTTATTTAAAAGTAATTTAAAATGGTTTCTTAAATCACAAGCCAGTTGTTCTCCTTGCTCTACTCTATTAAATACTTCTTATCTCTTAACTTTTTAAACATTTATTTCACAATTCTTTTGAGTCCTTTTGAAGTACTCTTTATTTTTTATTTTTCTTACCCATGAGTCTCAAACTTGTCAATATTCCAGTAAAAGAGAACTATTCTTTAGAGAAAATATAAACTCAAACTGTTAAAATATCTTTTCCTTTGAATCTACTTTGGCCTAGAAGAAAAACAGTAAACATACCAAAGGAGCATATCTCGGTTTTGGAGGTGGAGGAGGCATCCTGCACCGACAGAGACGTTTGACCTTTGGTGATGGTAGTAAAGGCTCACAAGGTGGAAGTGGTGGTCTTTCTCTTGATGGAGGAACTCTGCCTGTGCTTAGTTTTTGTTCTTTTTCTTTGAATGTTGTCTTTTTAGATGACATTCCTAATCCTTTCTTCATTTCAAGGGCTTCTTTCTTTGAATCTACAGATGTGCCATCTGATTCATCAGCTTTCTTTTTAGCCCCAGGTTTATGTAGTGACTCTTCAGATTCAGCATCTGAACCTTTGGCCTTTGGGCCCTTCTTTACGCCTACTTTGAAAGAATCATCAGATTCAACGTCAGTAGACTCGGTGTCCTTTTTCAAGTCCTTCTTAGCATCTTTATTTAAACCTTTCTTTTCCTTCTTTGTATCTTTATTATCCTTCTTTAACTCCACATCAGATTCAGTATCAGTTGATTCTGCATTCTTTTTAGCATCCTTCTTTTTATTATCCTTCTTTGATTCTTTCTTCTGCTTCATTTCATCTTTTTTACCCTTTTTAGAATCTGCTTCAGATTCAGAATCAGCATCAGTAGACCCTGCATCCTTCTTGACAGACTTCTTTTTGTCATCTTTCTTCGAATCTTTCTTTTCCTTTTTTTCATCTTTCTTACCTTTCTTTGACTCCAATTCAGATTCAGAACCAGTAGAGACTGTATCCTTCTTTGAATCCTTTTTCTTATCATCTTTCTTTTCATTTTTCTTATCCTTCTTTAAATCTTTCTTTGCATCCTTTGAGTCTCCAGATTCAGCACCAGTAGACTCTATGTCTTTCTTTGAATTCTTTTTCTTGTCATTCTTGTCATCTTTCTTTGAATTTTTCTTATCCTTCTTTGAATCTTTTTTTACATCCTTTGAGCTTCCAGATTCAGTGTCAGAGCTCTTCTTTGTATCCTTCTTTGTGTCCTTCTTGGAAGGCTTCTTTGAATTATTCTGGGAGCAATTCTTTACCCATGTATCAAAAGCTATGGACTCATTGCCAGCCTCTTCCAAATACATTACTAAATCCAAATTTGAACTATTTTTTGAGCAAGCCACTAATTTGGAATTATAATTACTTTTTGAGCTCTTTTTAGAGTCTTTTGCTGGATGGTTCTTCATATATATGGATTTAGTGTTTGCCTCCTTGAAATTCCTTGAATCTTTCCTATTGTTTGATTGCTTTTTGGAGACTACATTTGAATCATTGGATTCTGGATTTGTTTCTGATTTGTACTTTGATATCTTAGATGTCATTACACTTTCATATGATGACTTAAGTTGAGTTTTATCTGATTTACTTCTTTTAGGTTTATCATCTTTCTCATCATTTACTATTTTCTTGAATCTTGAATTTTTTGCATGTGAACACATTTTGTTCTTAGAAATTTTATTCAAATCCATTCCTTTTTTGTTATCTCTGGACGTTTTAGATTTTACCTTTTGAAGATAGGTTTTTGGTGTATAAGGATGTCTCAATGGAGCCTGTCTCTGGACAGCTAAGTAAATGAATGGTCTTTGGAAGTATTTTCTTAAAGAATGCCTTATCCATATGTGAGCTGGCTTTTGATCTTGCTGTAATTTTCTTTCATCATGCCTCTGGAAAAAATGATTAGATTAATGATAAGCATTTGAGTATGAGTTATATTTTATATTTAAACATAGTAGTTAAACTTTTCATTAACTATTTAAAATTATATATATTTTTTCTCTCTTTCAAGGTCTTTGTATGTGTGGATGGGGGGGAGAGAGAGATATGATTCCACTTTGGAAGTATAATAACGTTAGGAGAAAACTTTAGGATTCCTTTAAGAATTCATATTGGGATTGGAACAGGCTAAAAATGATTCATGACATTCTCAAAATTGTTCTCACAATCAATAGAGAGTTCCTTTTGAACCATTACATTCAAAGATTATGATGATATTGTGATAATTGCAGGCTTTAGCCCCAGCTCGATTGCTATTCTGACTTTGAAAATCTCTGGTCCAATTGAGAGTGCCATACCCCCACTGTATACATTTCAAACATCTTTTTGTTACTTATTTCTAATGTATTAATTATTTCATTATAATCATAGAACACATTTTGTGTTAAATTATAGAGAATTATTGTGTGTCCCTAGAAAAAAAAGAAAAAACACAAAACCAGAAAAAAAAAAATGAAAGTTTGGCTCTTAATTCTACATTGTTTATTGTTCTATCTCTTCTTAGTGAGTTATCTGGCAGAAAATCATGGAATCAAAAAACACTTTCTACATTATTTTCTTGGATTCTCACTTAAGCAACACTAAGTTGTTTTAAATGAGACAAACAAATATTTCATGCACATTATTTTGTGTAGAAATTGTGTAAATCATTTTCAACTTCCACCTAAACGTTTATCAAATTTTGTTGTCATAAGTAGCCACAAGGACTGATTTTAGACTTATTTCTTATATTCATGTAACTTTTGAGTAGAGGTGCCAGCAATCAAATAATAGTATGGAATTAAAAGACAACCATGAAGAGAAGCATGAAACTTGGATTGCTATAGATGCAATGAATGGCTTTTGAGTAAATGCATTTGTTGTAACTTTCCCTTGGGAGATGCCTTAACAATATTTTAATATTGCAATGGGCAATTTTGTATATTGATTTTTCTTTTTGCTAATTGATGGAATGACCTTACTTTGTATAGTAGAATCAGTGCTAATGAAATTCTGGCTCTTATAAAAGCTTGCATCTCCTAAATCTCGGGCTTAAAAAAAAATGAGGAGGCCCTTAAACCTCATCAAGGTCAGCTCCTGCTATATTTAACTTTTAAATGCTTTTGCCACTGGTAAACATTTTGTGGTAGACGCTAACAGTTGTAGCACTATGTTCCTCAGTTTGAATAGGCTATTAACTATTTATTATCTTTGACATGGAGAATCACATGCAAATTAAAGTTCATCTAAAACAGATTAGGGCAAGCTATTGTCCAGAGAATATATCCAGAGAGATAATAATTTAAAATATATGCTTCCAACTGGTAGAGAAATTCAAATTAAATATTTAATTTTCAATTAAATCAAATTATATATGTTGTATGAACTTAGATTTAGTTTTTAAAATGATCTTTTCAATACTTACAGGAACTGTGACTGATGATTCTGAAGATTTTGATTTCTTTTTTATACCTGGCTGCAGTGGTTTGGGAAATGTCAAATCAAAGTGTTCTTGATTCCATGATTTTATACTTGATTCACTGACTAAAATGAGAAAGAAAAATAAACAACTTGGAATTAAGAGCCAGACTTTCATCAGCACTGAAATATTCTTGAATAATAAAGTTATAATTTAAATTAAATATACAAATAATTTTTTACAAATAAATATACTAATTTACAAATATAGATTTTCTTTATAGTTTATAGGGATTCTGGGTCATAATAATTAGATGAAATAAAAACTTATTTTCTCATTGAATTATGTTTTTTTTTATTTTTTTATTATTTATTTATTTATTTATTTATTTATTTTTTAGACAGAGCCTTAAGCTGTCACACTGGGTAGAGTGCTGTGGCATCACAGCTCACAGCAACCTCCAACTCCTGGGCTCAAGTGATTCTCCTGCCTCCGCCTCCCAAGTAGCTGGGACCATAGGCACCTGCCACAATGCCTGGCTATTTTTTGGTTGCAGCTGTCAATGTTGTTTGGCGGGCCCGGGCTGGATTCGAGCCCGCCACCTTAGGTATATGTGGCTGGTGCCTTAGCCACTAGAGCCACAGAAGCCGAGCCTGAATTATGTTTTAAATGATACTTGTAATTTTATTTTCTAGATTAAACCAATTTTCATAGATAGTTATTAAATCATGATGGCAAAATAATATAATCAAACTATGAGACTGGAAAATATAGAAAACTTCCCCACTTTTTTCAAACATCTCAATCATCTCCTCTTTTTTAGTTTGTTTACTTTATTTCATTTTTGTCAGATTGTAGAAAATGTGAATTCTCCTTTTACAGTCACCATAATAAGTAGTACAATGCTGAGCATTAAGTTGTCAGTAAAAGTCTTAATTGATTGAGTGAGTGTTTATTTTATCACACTTCTGATCTAAGCCATAGAAATTAGGGCTCTGTACCAAAATTCCACAATCAGTTCTGGGAACTCTGTTTTTAAAAAGGTGTATGTACACTTGAGGAAATCTATAATAAAGTAATCAGGAAGATCAAACTGATAACTATGGCAAAAAAGCAACTGATAAGGAAACAGGATAGTTCTCCTGAAGATGAAAAGACTAATGACAGCTGTCATCATTTTATTTAGATATTTAAAGAATTTTTATATGGGAGAGTAGTAGTAATAATAATAGTAGCATAGCACAATTACTAACACTTATGTAGTGCTTACTATATGCCATACTGTGTTCTAAGTACTTTAGTCAACTCATTTAAAACATACAACAACAATTTGAATTAGATAATTAGATTAGATGTTATAGACTTCTTTATATGTGGCCTGAGGGAAGGGCTGGAACCAATGAGCAAGAATTGTAGCACTTTATTTCAATATATTAAGGGAAATTTTCCAAAAGTTGCATGTGTTCAGAAACTTGGATATTGACTAACCACTTTCATCTCTCTGAATATATTTGCCTTATTTTAGTTTTGTAATTACAAACTTTAAACATGGGAGAAACTTATGCAAGGAAGGTTGGTAAGTATCATGAAAATGGAAAAACTAAATAATTTTTTCTTTTTTAAACTAGCTAATACAAACTCAAATAAAGGTTAGAAATATATTAAACAGCACACTACACACACTCATCATGCACATATGCATATGCATACATACATGGTTTTATTAAATTTTGATAAACATTAGTGAAATTTCTGCTTTATTATATTTAATTGAGGATACTAGTCTTTAGTTCTTAAAATTATTTTAAAGTCTAAAAAAATATTTTATGTAATGATTAAATTCTTACTTGGGATGGAATTTTCATATGTTGTTATGTTTTCTTCTTGTCTATAAAAAAAGGAAAACATTTTAATTGAATTTGTAGTATTGATAATTATAATAATAATTATTACTATTATTATGAGTAAGCCTTCAATAGCAACCTGTTGAGAACTTGTGCACTTTCTGATCTCTACTATCTAAGTATGTCTATCTTTAATTTGTATTATATAGTTCCTCTTCTGAGTATATTTTTCACCAGGCACTTATACAAAAATATAACATGAACTAAATCCTGAAATAAGTCACTAACTTTAAAAATATTAAAATGAGGTATGATAAATTAAACCTGCTCCCCCTCAAAAAATTATCTACTGAAAATGTCTAAACTGGCATTTTCTTTATTAATTAATTAATTATAAAAAAACTCACAATTTTTCAAAATTTTCAAAGCTTAAATCCTAATGATGTGTGAGGGGGTACATACAAGTATTGACTTGAATTTTGAATTGCCCTTCCACATAGGGAAAATTAGTCCATGATGTTCTGCATTTGAAAAGTGCCTATTTAATTGCTTATAAGTCAATATTGTCTACTAGAGATAAACAAACATATTATAATTTGCTTTGAAAATATTACTTTCTTAGTAGTTGTCTGGGACAGTGAGTTGTGACCACCGCTACATCTGAGGTAGTACTTGCATAAACAAATATCATAGAATTTTACTTTTTGGGGCTGTTCATCATTTTTTTTTTTGGCAGTTTTTGGCTGGGCCTGGGTTTGAACCCACCACCTCTGGTATATGGCACCCTACTCCTTTGAGCCACAGGCGCTGCCCTGTTCATCATGTTTTTAAAACAAAATAAAAAAAGTCAAATGATCAAATATATTTATATTTGAGTCAAATCTATTTTCATTTTCTAAAATAAAGCTCTAGTGTTCAGGACAAAGCCTGGCCCCTACTCATCATTAAGTCACTAGTGACTTAACTTAGGAAAGACTTTAGAGAAGCTGAGCAGTAAAATAGTTGTTCTCAATCACAGGTAATCAGTATAACTAATTGGAAATGTTTCAAAGCATAAATACATGTGAGAGCTCCCAGAATCCTGAGTTGAGTTGATCACATTTGTATGCTAAAACTCCCCCAATCTATTTTTATTCTAAGCCCTGATTAAGGACTTTGGTTTTAATTGATCTTAAAAAAAAATAAGATTTCATAGATTTCTAAAATAGATTAAGTTTGTATTTTGGCTTTTCCAAAAGCAATTTATCAATGACTTATTAGTCTGTGATGAAAGATAATTCAATAGAGTAAATTATTATGACCTGTGTCCCTAGAAATGCAATAGTTTAGAAATCAGCCATGCTGGCTGTATTATAGCTTTTTTATTCTATGAAAGACTTTGCACCTACATTGATTTTGACTTCTTTCCCACAGTCTAAAGTAATATTTCTAAACTTCCTTTTTCAAATATTTTGAATTAGTAAACAATTTAGAACCCTTGAACTTAATATGTGTATATATTATTCAGTCTACTGTAATCATATACATTATAAAGAATACATTTATATAAAATTTTCAAAAGATGAAATGACATATAAAAACTGTAGTTCTAATATTTTATTCCTACTATTCAATATATTTACTTGACTTGCATCTCACTTTGGGGAATACTAAAAAAGGCAACAAAGAAATAATAGAAAAGGGATAATTTAACCAAATATGAAATGCCTGCTTACATAGATGTGATCTCAGTCTCAAATTATTGGAAGTTCAAATATAGTTAAACCCCTTGGTAGTTTTCTTTACTTTCAAGGTGTATATTTCTGCTATAAATGAATATGTGTCTACTTATTTGGTTTATAGGTGATAGCAACCTATA
The DNA here is from genome assembly GCA_963574575.1 of Galagoides demidoff. NCBI lineage: Eukaryota > Metazoa > Chordata > Mammalia > Primates > Galagidae > Galagoides > Galagoides demidoff. Next base: position 61,800 of record CAUYQV010014062.1, read on the forward strand.
TCTTGACATAAAAAGGGAAATGAGTGATAGAAGCCAAAAAATGAAATAGCATATTTAAAGTTATGAAAAAAATAACTAAATTAAGATTTTGAAGACAGAAAAGGTATTCTTAACAAAGTAAGATAAAATAAAAATATCTTAAAATAAAAAGGAGAAAGCATGCCAGGAGAAAGCATGAAAAGAAATAAACACCAACAAGAATTTTCTAGTCAGGAGAAAGAAAAGGTATTCTTAACAAAGTAAGATAAAATAAAAATATCTTAAAATAAAAAGGAGAAAGCATGTCAGGAGAAAGCATGTAAAGAAATAAATACTAACAGGAATTTTCTATCAGGAGAAAAACTACCAGAGATTTATTACCTTTAATAGGTAAAAGATCTGAGATAGTTCAAAGATGAAATAAAAAACACAAAAAGAGTATACGTGTATTTGTGTGTGTGTGAGAAGAACATAAATATTATTTGTAAACAATATTAATACTAATTTATTCAATTTGAAATACATGAAAAATTCATGGTAATGATAGTTCAAAAAGGAACATGGGTAAATTAAATTAAAGTGTTATAAAGTACCTGCATTATCTGGTATGTGACAAAAATTCTACTCTTTACTAAACTCTAATAAGTCAATGAATTAATGTTGTAATCTCTAGGATAACCACAAAAGAACAATAAAGGAGTGTATAACTGATAAGATAATTTAGGGGAAATGTAACAACAATTTTTTGATCAAAACAAAAAATCAAGAAAAGAGAAATAAAGGATGAAATATGGAATTAACAATAAATAAAAATTGAGATGTAAGGTTTAAATTCAAGAAAAAGCACATTCAAAGCAAATAAGATAAATATTACAGCTAAAAGAAAGTCACAATGTATTAAATAATAAAAATTGACTATATGCTTCTCATGAGAGATACACCTAAAACATAAAGACATAAAAATGTTGAAAAAAAAGAAAGGAAGAGAGAGCACACACACTTTAATAAATACTAAGCTCATGAAGCTATGATAATGTCAAAATTTAAATAGAGACAAATAGCAGTATTTTATAATTATAGAAGGATTAATTCAATATGAAGAAGATATAACAACCCAAAATTTGATGTACCCATTGGCATTCCTTTAGAAAATATAAAGCAAAAAATTTCTAAAACTAAAAGTAGTAAGAAGTAAACACATTTCAAAAATATATCACTAGAGATATAAAAACTTCAATAATAGAACTTGACATACTGTAAGACACTATACCACACAACTGCATAATACACATTTTTTTTTTCAAATTCACATGAAAACATTTAACTAATGCGGGCCATAAAGCAAGTCATGACAAGTAGTAAAGTACAGAAATTATATGTTTGCTGATCACAGTTGTGTGCGGATAGAAACCATGACCAAAGTTGACGAAAAATCACTCAAAAGTTGGAAAATTAAGAATACAATCTATGGAATATGGTGAAGAGTTATGCCTGCAAGGTGGTGGAATAGGACTTTCAAGTGCTTGTCCCCTTGAAGAAACATCAATTAGAACAACTATCCAGACCTGAAAATAATGTTCAGAGCAAAATAAAGCAAGTAAGACATTATAGCACCTGCATAACATAATTTTTTTAAAAAAGCACATTAAATGAAGTGGAAAAGGTAATTTCTTATTATCTGTCTCACACTTCTCCAACCCCAGGCAGGACAGCATGAAGGGAAGAAGTAAAGTGAACACTGGACTTTGCCTTGGACCCTAACATTATGCCTGCCCTAGTAAAACACAGTACTAGCCAAACTTTTATGTCTCCCAACTCCAGTTCATTCCCACAAATTCAGTGACAAGGCTTTCCCCAGAACCAGACTGGGTCTCACAGTTCCAGACTCCAGGCTAGTAGTCATGAATCATCTCTCCAGACTCACATCAGTGTCAGGACAGTCCCGAGATCCTCAGGTTTCAGGCTTATTTCACAGACACTGGCTCTAGGTACTACCAAAGATCCAGAATCATCTCATTTCCAGATTTACCCCCATATCCCTAGTCTTCAGACTGGTAATCACAGTCCTCAACCCCAGGCATCAGATTGCCTTCAGAACTGAATCAGGCTATATGCCCCATGAGCCCAAACTTCAGGCAAACTCCAGATCCATGGTTGTACTCTACAGTGCCAAATTCCAGACTGACACTCACTTGCCAAAACCCATGCCCTTGGGCACCTGGATGTCATTCAAAGACTAAGCCTCCATGATGCTTCCCAAGACAGAGGCTCCAAGCCTGCCCATTGCCAGGCTGGCTCCTGGGACTCAGGGTTCATTGTGGCCATTGTGACCCTATACTGCAGCAAACTCAGGGCCAGGCCCACTCAAGCACAGGCCACCCCCTGCAGACACAAGTTCCTGTTTCACTGGAGTGCCAAGTTGGTTTCTGTGGACTCAGTCTTCAAGCTAGCTCCCACAGATCAGTCTCTAGGTCTCACCCCATGGACCCAGTCACTGGGCCTACCCAGCTGCTTATCCAGGCACCAATTCAGCCCACCTGTGGTCATCAGCATTAATCCCACCAATGGAACCATGCCAGAAAGCTTGTCAGAATTTCAGAATGGGATGACTAATCAAGGGTGTTTCCTGATAAAGCTATTCTGTAAAAAGTGAAATAAGTACATACTCCTTCAAATATGCAGACATCACTGAACAATCCAACGTATCATTTAAAAAATCAAGAAAACATTACATCACTAGATATACAAAATAAAACAAAAATAAAACAGAAATAATTCCCTTAAAGAAATGCAGATATACAAACTCCTTGTTAAAGATTTTAAAATAATTATCTTAAAGAAGGTCAATGTGCTATAAGAGAGTGTAGATAAGCAAAAACAAATGAAATTAGGAAAATAATATGCAAACAAAATGGAAAGTTCAACATAGCATAGAGATAGGAACCATAAAAAAGAATCAGACAGAAATGCTGGTGCTGCTGGTGCTAAGGAACACAATTACTAAACTGAATAATTCCATAGAGAGCTTGTGAAAAAGACTCAATCATGCAAAAAAAAAAAAAAGAATCAGTGAACTAATCAGTGAACACAGGTTATTTGAAATTACCAGCACAAGGGGGGAATAAAAGAAAACAGACCAAAATAGAATAGAAAGAAAAAAAACCCTATATGAATTATGGGGTACCACCAAGCAAACAAATATACACATAACTTGTGTTCAAGAAGAAATAGAGAAAGATAAAAGAATGGAAAGTTTATTTAAATAAATGACAAAAAAACTTTACAAATAAGGTGAGGGAAATAAATATCTGCATGTATCAAGTACAAATAATCCAAAATAAACTAATAAACTAAAGAGGTCTTCATTGAAACACATTATAATCAAGCACAAAGAAAAAAATGAAAGCATCAAAAGGAATAAACATGTCACAGACAAGGGAAACCAAAATGACTATTAAGCATTTTCTCAGCAAAAGTAAAGCATAGAATAAAGAAAGGGTCAGTCCTAGCCTTGGGCTACTCTGTTATGGGAAATTGTGGGAAGGATACTGCATTCTCCCTCAACTCCAGGCAGAAGGCATGCCTTTTTGAATCTGCAATTGGCAGGTCTGATGTGTTGGCTGAAACGAGTTGGCTCACTATCTGTGAGCTGCCATTGGCCTAGGAGAATCACCTGGAATTCATGCCCACACCCTCACGCTGCCAAACTTAGAGAAAACAAGATGAGACCACAGTGATCCTTACATGGTGCAGCCCTGAAGCGGAGCTTTGGGAAGCTATATGTGAGAAGGACCACAGGAAAAAGCACTGGGTTCGTTAAACAGTCAGTGGTGAAGGACAATGTTGAGCTCCACATCCTTTAGCCTCTGGATCTGATACCAGCCCACCACTTTTAGTTTTCAAATGGCCTTAAAACCCTGCTGAGGAAGTAGGTCAGCATAACAATAAGTTTCCACTTCACTTTGACAGTCTCTGGAAGATACATCTGAACTCCACACACTGGGGACCTTAAAATGGATATAAACTAGTGTGTTTGTTTTATTATTCAAACAGCCCAAAATCCCTGCTGTGCTGTCTCACCCTTTAGTAAGCAGCTGCTTTAGTTTGGCCGGTCCTAGAAGGGGTGGAGAAAGCTCCATATTGTGGGGTCTCTAAACATGGTATCATCCCCTCAGATTAGGTATCGAAATAGTCTTAATAATCTACTGAGTGGTTGACAGAATAATGAGTAGCCACTTTGTGTCAATAGGCCCTGGAACAGAAGTGGAGAGCCATACCTCTAGGACCTACAAATCTGATATGAGCCCACAAGATTAGGTAGTCAAACAGCACTAATATCCACTGAGCAACTGGTAGAACAACCAGCTGCTACTAAATACTGACAAGTTTTAAAAAGGGCATGGAGAGCTCTTTGCATCCAGGTAGTCAGTGAAATCACCAGCCTACCTAACTTGATATCCAAAAGGTCCCACAGCCAGTTGAATGGCACTATTGCTGGCAGATAGGTGTGCCATATGGTCAAGCCAGGTTCCGCCTTCCATGCCCCAACTCCCTGCTGGGAGATTCCTCAGATAAGCAAACTAGAATATCACTTAACAATAATTTAGAGACATCCAAATATTCTAATGCAAAAAGTAAAATAAATAAGTGTATTAATCAAACACACATGAAGAAGAATCAGCAGAAGGATCCTGGCAACATGAAATGTCAGAGCATATCAACAAAATACCATGCATAAAGAAATTGTAGAAATAACAAAAATAGAATTCAGAATATAGATGTCAAATAAGATGAATGGAATTGAAGAGAAAATGTAAAAGGAAGTCCAAAATCTGTCTCAAGAAATCAGTGAAATTAAATATAAAGTCACAAGAATATGGACATAATTAGGAAGGATATAGCAGAGTTTAAGGAATTGAGAAAGGCATTCAAAGAGTTTTAAAACACAGAAGAGAGCCTTGGCAGCAGAGTAGAGAGTGGAGAAGAAAGAATCTCAGAACTAGAAGATAAGACTTTTGAACTAACCAATCATGCTAAGAGGCAGAGAGAACAAAATCAGAGCAATCTCTTAGAGAGATATGTGATCACACAAAACACACAAACATACAGATCATGGAGATCCCTGAAGGAGAAGAAATGAGTCCAAAAAGTGTGAAAAGTTCAAGACGTCATTGTGGAGAATTTTTCAAGCATTGCAAGAAACCCAACTTCAGATATTAGATAGTTACATAACACCAGGATGACTCAATTCAAATAAAGCATCTCCTAGACACATTGTAATTAACTTGGCAAAAGTCAGAATGAAATACAAAATTCTGCAGGCAGCCAGATGTAAACAACTTCTTACCTATGAGGGGAAGAATATGGGAGTGGCAACAGCTTATTTAACAGAAGCTTTACAGGCCAGAAGAGAATGATCACTAGTTTTTGTTTTTGTTTTGGCCAGGGCTGGGTTTTGAACCCACCACCTCTGGCATATGGGGCCGGCAATTTACTCCTTGAGCCACAGGTTCCACACAAGATCACTAGTTTTTAATCTTCTTAAACAAAACAATTTTCAGCCCAGGATTTTGTATAGTGCTAAAAGTTCATATTCAATGAAGAAATAAAACCTTTTGCTAATAGGAAAACATTGAGAAAATTCACCACCACAATATCAGTTCTTCAGGAAGTACTTAGATCCTTCCTATACACCAACAATAACAATGGACAACTAGAAAAGTAAAGACACCCAGAAATTAAAGAGCAAAGCCTAGCTTCCATAATGGCCCAAGTAATAAAACTAAGCAGTGAATCTCCACAAAATGGCATAAATAGAACTCTAGTATATTTATAATTGTCTCAATAAATGTGAATGGCTAGAATTACCCACTGAAGAGCCACAGACTGGCTGCCTAGATAAAAAGGGACAATCTCAGTATATGCTGTTTTAGGAAACATACCTAACCTCTAAGGACAAAATAAGACTCAGAATGAAAGGTTAGAAAAGAATATTTCTGGCAAATGGAAGTAAGGAAAAGCAGAAATCACCATCTTACTTGCAGATACAGAGGGCTTCAAATGAACAACAACAACAAAAAAAGAAAGACAAAGATGGGCACTATATACTGGTCAAGGGAACAAAACAACAAAAAGACATTCAAATTCTAAATATCTATGCAGCCAATTTAAATATTCCCAGGTATACAAAACAAACACAAACCAAAAATGTGATATCCTGCTGCCATTATACCTCAGGACTTTTAACACCCCACTGATAAAACTGGACAGATCCTCTAAACTGAAACTGAACTAATTTAAGCACAACTTTAGAACAAAGGGCCTTAATAGACATTTACAGAATATTTCACTCAAATAAAATATTGAATGTTCTTCCTGTCAGATCACAGTTCATTCTCAAAAACTGATCATAACTTTGGGCACAAGTCAAATATCAACAAATTTAAAGTAATAGAAACTATAGCTTTATATCTTTTGGGGTCATATAAAAAGTAGAACTCAACTCCAACAAAATTCTTCTTCCCCAAACAAAGTCAAGGAAACTAAATAACTTTATGCTGAATGACAGAATGACCAAGGAAAATATGAAGAAGAAAGTCATCAGATTCCTCACACAAAATGACAATGAAGCCACAAGATAGCAAAACCTATGAAATGCTACAAAAGCATTAAAATCTAAGAGGGAAATGTATCACAAGAAATACCTACCTCCAAAAACAGAGAGAGCACAAATGAACAACCTACAAATCCATATCAAAAACCTGGAAAAGGAAGAATAATACAATGCCAAACCTAACAGAATAAAAGAAATAACTAATATTAGATTAGAATAAAATGAATTTGAGAATAATAGAACTATTCACATGATTAGTGGAAAAAAAAACTTGAGTTCTCATCAGTGTAACCTAATTCTTTGTACACTCAATGAATACCAAATAATAAACAAACAAACAAAACTTTGGTTCTTTGAGAAGATTAATAAAATTGATAAACTCTTGGCTAGATTAAATTGAAACAGAAAAATAAGTTATATAATAATCTCAATCAGAAATGAAAAGGGGAAATAACAATAGATGACACAGAGATACAAAAGACCATCACTGATTACTATAAAAAACTCTATGCATATAAATTTGAAAATGGGATGGAAATGGACCCATATATGGAATCAATCCACCTCCCCAGACTAACTCAGAAAGATTTAAAACTATTGAACAGATAAATATCAATAAACAAAATTGAAATGACAACAAAAATGCTTCCAACAACAGCAACAAAAAAAGTCCTGGGCCAGGTGGTTTCACACTAGAATTCCACCAAACCTTCAAAGAGAAGTTTGTGCCTATACTGAAGAACCTATTCCAAAATACTGAGAAGGAATGAACCCTCCCCAGCTCCTACTATGAAGCAAATATCACCCTGATACCAAAACAAGGAAATAATCCAACAACAGCAACAACAACAACAAAAAAAACTACTAACCACTATCACTAATAAATATTGACACAAAAATACTCAAAAAAAAAATTCAAGCAAATAGAATACAGTTGCATAAAAAAAAATACATCATGATCAAGTGGACTTTATACCAGGGATTCAAGGCTTGTCCAACACACACAAATACATAAACATAATTCACTATATAAAAAGAAGTAACAAGAAAGACCATATGATCCACTCAATAAATTCAGAAAAGCATTTGCCAAAATTTAGCATCCCTTTCTGATAAGAACACTTAAGAAAAGAGCCATAGGTGGGACTTTTCCTAAACTGATAGAAACCATCTATTTCAAACCTATAGCAGAAATTAACACTGAATAGAGTAAGTCTGAATTTTCTCTTAGAACTGAAACAAAACAGGGATATCCACTATTTTCATTACTATTAAACATAGTGCTACAAGTCCTAGCCAAAGCAATCAGACAAGAGAAGAATATCAAGGGTATGCAAATGGGGACAGAGGTGGTCAAAATTGCTCTTTGATGATAACATGATTTTATACATACAAAATCACAAGGACACAATCATGAGACTCCTGGAAGTGATCATGAATTATAATAGCACCTCAGGATATAAAATCAAAACCCAAACATCAGTAGTCTTCACACATACCAATAACAGTCAAGCTGCAAATCAAATCAAAGATGCAATTCCCTTCACAGTAGCTTCAAAGAAAATAGAATACCTGGGAAAATATATCACGAACAATGTGAAGGATCTCTACAGAGAGAACTATAAATCCATGAGAAATGAAATAGCAAAAGGTATTGATAAATGGAGGAACTTAGCAATTTCGTGGCTCAGATATAATCACAACCAAATCTGGAGACATCGTATTACCAGACTTTAGGTAATACTACAAGTCTATAGTGATCAAAACATAATGGTACTAACACAAAAGCAGAGACATAGAGCTATGGAAGACAGTAGAGAACATGGACATCAAACCAGTCACATTATTGCTACCATATCCTCCATAAACCAAACAGAATCATACACTTGGGAAGATAATCCTTATTTTTTATATGGTTCTGGGTGAACTGGTTAGCCACATATAAAAGGCTAGACCCACCCCTCTCACCACTTACCAAAACTGGCTTATGCTAGGTAAAAGATTTAAATCTAAGATACAAAACCAGAAGAAAGTGTGAAGAAAAAACTCTTTCTGATATTGGCTTCAGAAAAGATTTTATGAAGAAGATCCTATTGGCAATTGCAACAAAACCAAAATTAAATAAATGGTACCTGTTAAAGTTAAATAGCTTGCGCACAGCTAAGGGCACAAAAACTAAAGCAGATAGACAACATTCAGGATTGGAGAATTCATATGTTATGTATCTGACAAAAGCCTAGTAACTAGAATCTACAGAAACCTCTAAATAATCAACAATAAGAGAGTAAAAAAATCCCATTTATAAATGGGCAAGAGGCATGAACAAAAACTTCTCCCAAGATGACAGATAAGTGACCAACACTCATTACTGGGGTTAAGTGTTCTCTCAAGGTGGTTTTGGTTTGTATTTCTCTGATGATCAGGGATGATGAGCAAATGTCATCAGAGAAATGCAAACCAAACCCATCTTGAGAAAGCACTTAACCCCAGCATGAAGAGACCAACATGAAAATGTCTCAAAGCTGCAGATGCCAGTGTGGGTGCAGAGAGAAGGGAAAACTTAATACATTTTTGGTGAGAAGGCAAAATAAAATATCCTTTTCGGAAATAAATACAGTAGATCCTCAAATCCCACAATCCCATTATTAGATATCTACCAAGAAGGAAAAAAATATCATTTTATCATAAGGAATTTGCACTTGGATGTTTGTAACAGCTCAATTCAAAATTGCAAAGATCCACCAATGAATGTATAAATAAAATGTAGTATATGGAATGCTAGTCAGCCAAAATGAAAGATGGAAACTTTATATCATGTGTATTTACCTGGAAGGATTTAGAGAATATTCTCCTAAGAAAAGTATCACAAGAATGGAAAATCAAGCATCCCATGTACCCTATATTAATATGAAAATAGTATATGAAATACTACATAGCCATATGAGCGAATAATACATTTAAATTCAAAATAGGGAAGGGGTCAGTGGGCAGGGGGAGAGGTGTGTTCAACTGTCATCTATTGGGTATAATGTAGAGCTCTATGGCACACCTCCTGGATGAAGGGCTCAACCGCAACTTGGACCTTACCTTAACAAATTCAAACAATGTAACCTAATTGTATGCATCCTTATATTTATCTAAGTTCTTAAAATTACATAAAAGGATAGTTTTCCATTATCCATGGTTTCACTTTTCAATATTTCAGTTACTCACAGCCAACCCTCTTTCAGAAATAGCTGAATCCTGTACAATAAGATATATTGAGAAAAAGAGAGAGGAAGACAACATATGCACATAAATTTTTTATAGTATATTTTAATAATTATTTAATTTAAATATTGATTATTTTTAATATCTTACTGTGACTAATTTATAAGTTAAATTTTTTCATCACCATGTACGTATAAGAGAAAAATGTATGTATAAGAGAAAATATAGTATATATATATGTATCTGTGTGTGTGTGTGTGTGGTTTATTACTACCTGCAGAATTAGGCATCCACTGGAAGTCTTGGAATATATCCACCACAGATAAAGGGGAATGATTGTAAATTACAATAAAAAATAGAAAATGTTTTAAACGATATTTTAAATAAAATAAAGAGAACTACTTGGATCTTTGTTGGATGAAAAGATCCATTCAGGGAAAAAATGATAACGTTACATTCAAATACACAGTGGGTGCCAATAATGCATATACATTTTAAGAAAGGAAAAGAAACTATTTTAAAATTGCAATACTTTCGTCACATTTGACTACAATTATAAGAGTTGCAAGGTAAAGATAACACATATTCCCAGAATGTATTGAGTATTATAATTTTAATATTTTTTTTCCTTTCTTAAAATGTGTATACAATTTTGTCACCCTTTTATTAGGAGCTAGAAATAAAACAATAAATTAAATAAAAATGTAGGAAGAATACAAAGAATACAAAACAACAAAATGGACAGCCAAAATGAGAGAACAAAATATTACATCAGTTCATTTATAATTTAGATAATATACACAGTTTCCATGCAAAAGAAAATATATGATAGATAAAATAAGAAATAGGAGATATGAATTACTGTATGTATGCTAAAGACTTTAACTCAATAAGTAATGTCTTACCGACAGAGAGAACTCCAGGGCCAGATGTCTTCATTGATCAGTTCTTCCAAACACCTAAAAAGAAAAAAAATGTTCACAAACTCTTCCAAAGAAGAAAAAAGAGGAAACTCTTATTAATTTATTCTATGAGAAGAGCATAACCTTGAATACCAAAACCTGAAAAGGACATTAATAGAAAGAAAAATTATAAACTTACATCTTTGATAAACATTAATGACAAAATCCTTAAACATTTTTAGCTAATTATATAGAAAAGACATTAAACCAAATGGAACTTATTTCAGATTGGTTTAACATTGTAAATTCACCACATCAGGACATGAAATAAATAAGGGAAAACTATATGACTATATTAATAATTGAATATTTGATAATTCTAACACTCATAGTGTTTTAGCAAACAATGAATAGAAGAAAATTACCTTATTCTAATAAAGGCGACTTACTTAATATAATTCTATATGATAAACATAATAATGATGAAAAATTGGACCTTTTGGCAGCACCTATGGTTCAAGGAGTAGGGTGCCGGCCCCATATACCGGGAGTGGCGGGTTCAAGCCCAGCTCCGGCCAAAACTGCAAGGAAAAGAAAAGTGGACCTTTCTCCCTGAATTAAGGAGCAAGACAAGTATGTTGACTATACAATTCAGTACTAGAGGGCCTAGCCAATGTGATAAGAAGAAAGAATGATAATGGAAGAAAAAATAAATATTAAAAGCAAAAGAAGAGAAATGGAGGAAGTAAAAATGACATTATGTATAGGCAGCATGACTTGTTTACATTAAAACCCTAAATACCTAAGTATTTATATAGTAAAGATATTCTAAAAGTATATCTTTAGGTATTTAGGGTTTTACAATCTTACTTAGTTTGCTAATTAATTCTAATAGTATATCTTTAGATATGTAGGGTTTTAATGTAAACAAGTCATGCTGCCTATAATCCAATTTTGGCCCAAGAATACGGGGGGAAAGGGAGAGGGAGGGGAGGATAAAGGGGAGGGTGGGTGGAAGGAAGGTGATTGGTGGGATCACACCTATGGTTTATCATATAATGGTACATGTGAATCTTTCTAAATGTAGAATATAAATGTCTTAACCCAATAACTAAGCAAATGACACAAAGGCTGTGTTAACCAGATGGATGAAAGTATTCTAAATTGTATATAAAAACAACACACTGTACCCCATGATAGTATTAATGTACACAGCTATGATTTAATACAAAATTTTAAAAAATGGTAAAATCAATTACATTTCTGTATATCAGTGACAAAATATTTTAAAATTATCATTTATTTAGTCTAATAAAAATACCAACACCTAAGTATTGATCTAAAATATGTATGTGTAATACTTTGACACTGAAAGTGGGAAACAATACTAAGAAACATAAAAAAAAAACCCACAAATAAATGGAAGCATATACTATGTCCAAAGATTAGAAATCTCGGTAATGTAATATTTGTCAAGTCTCCCCAAATTGATATGCTGATTCAATGTAATCTCAATAAAAGTTTTTGAGTTTTTTGTCATAAGTGACTAGGTGATTCTAAATCTTATATGGAACTGAAAGAGCCACAAATATATAAGACAATTCAGAAGAACAATAATAAACATGAAAGGTATATAATATCAAATATTACGACACCAATTTATTTTAAAATGACAGTAGTTATAACAATGTAATTTTAATACAAATACAGATAACCAATACACTAGAAGAGAGATTGAGAGAGAGAGAGAGAGACCTGTATAGGTATAGTCACATGAATTATCCCAAAGTTGATATGCACTGGGGAAAGATAGCATTTTCAATATATGATGTCAGTCAATTGAGAATCTATGAGGAAGATGTGATTATTGACTTCTGTCCACATTACAAACCAAAATCAATAGCAAGTGGATTGTAGAGCTTAAGTGGAAAAGTAAAACAAACAAGTTACTAGGAGATAAAAGAGAAAATCTTAATGATAATGGAGTAGACAAATAAACTTGACATAAAAATTTATCCAATTATACTATAGCACTCTTATCTTTTCCAACAATGAAAATTAAAAGAAAATAATGATAGAGGAGGTGAGAGGGGCAAGATGGCAAATAGGAGCCAGCCTCCGACAGAAGCTGCTGTGCAGAGGGAAGGATAATGTCCAGAAAATACTCAATAATGTTGAAGATTGGGAGCTCAGCCAAGAGAGAAAAGTGTTATCTGCAGGATACTTCTGCTGAGGCAAGTTGAGAATACAAAAAAGCAATCTCCAGGTACATAATACACTCCAAAGGAAAAGTCTCTGTCTCCTCTCCCAAGAAAGTTGTGTTTTTCTCTTTGTTTTCTCTTCGTCTGCTCCTGTAAGTTTTCTACAGGCAAACAGTGAACTGAAGACCTATTATCTCAACCCACATGTGAGAGCTACAGGAAGGGGGTTCTACTCCCCTAGAGGGACCCCGCTGAGATCCTGAACACTCTCTCTCCAGGCAGAAAAACTGAATGAAAGTTTTTCACTGCCATTTTCAACTTCCAGTCCACCCTTCCCCCCTTGCCTACAGAGACAGTGAGGGGGGGGGCCGAAGAGCACTGTCCCACTGTGGGGACCAAGCTCCCAGTCCTGGCCCTGCAGCCAGAGAACTGTTAGAGTCACACGCATTTCCCAGGCACTGGTGATCCCCACTCCCAAGGCCTGAGATCTGCAAGAGCTGTGCGAGTCCTGTGGGCAACCCCAGAATTCCTGGCTCCCAGCACCTGGGTCAGGTGGACCCAGAACTGCTTGTTAGACTTGCATGTGACCCATGGGTGGCTGCTGAGTTCCTGGCTCTTGGCACTTGGGCCAGGCAGGCCTAGAACTGCTTGCTAGACCCACGAGCAGCCACTGAGTTCCCCGCTTCCGGCACCCAGACCAGGGCCCAGAACTGCCTGCTAGACCCACATGTGACTGTTGAGATACCTGCTCCTGGAACCCAGGCTATGTGGGCCCAGAACTTCTTGCTAGAACCGTGCATTCCCCACAGGCAGCTGCCAAGGTTCCCACTCCTGGCACCCAGGTTGGGCAGGCTCAGAACTGCTTGATTGACTGGCACATGCCCTGCAGGCAGCCTCCATGTTCCCTGCTCCATGCACCAGAGCTGGGCGGGCCCAGAAGCACTTGCTAGTCCCACATGCCTCCTGTGGGCTGAGGCAGAGTTACCCACCCCAGCACCCGCACCAGATGGGCCCAGAACTGCCTGGGAGAGCCACACACTCCAAACATCCCCAGATGGTGGACTAAGAATTTTGAGAGGAGGGTCAGTTGAGAGGGAAACACACTAGAATGGCAGTACCCTGAGGTGAAGAAGAGCAGCGGCAGCACCAGGAACAATAAGGCTCACACTATGAGGCTTTGCAGGACAGAGATGCTCTGCCTCTCTGGGAAACCAGAGGAAGCCGGCACTTTCTCCGGTGGTAACCACTGACTGAATGGTTCTGATACAGACTCCAAATGGTATAAATTGAGCATGGGGGAGAATCAGCGGAAAAACTCAGGCAGCATGAATAACCAGAGAAGATCAACTCCCTCAAGCAAAAATGAGATAGATTCATTTAAAGACCCCATCCATAAACAGATGGCTGAGATGTCAGAAATCAAGTTCAGAATTTAGATAGCAAATAAGATTAACAGAATGGAAGAAAGGAGGGAAATAGAACTTCAAGAAATTACTCAAAAGATGTCTCAAGAAATTATTCAAAACACGTCTTAAGAATTAAATGATTTCAAAAATAAAATGACCAAAGAGAGTTTGAAACATTAAGGCAAGACTTTGCAGCCCTCAAAAATCTGAAAAATACGGTAGAATACCTTGGTAACAGAATGGAACACACAGAAGAAAGGATGTCTTATATTGAAGAATTAGCTTTTGAAGGAGCCCAAGCACTCAAAGATGAAAAGAAATGGAGAACAAAAATGGATCTTTCTCTCAGAGAGCTCTGGGATAATTCAAAGAAACCTAATATTCGCCTTATAGGAGTCCCTGAAAGTGACGAAGTTGCTTCACAAAACACAGAGGCTCTTCTTCTTGAACTCATGAAAGAGAACTTTCCAGACATGCCAAGAGATCCTGAAATTCAAATAGAAGACAGTTTCAGAAACCATGCACTACTCAACCTGAACAAGATATCCCCCAGGCACATCATAATTAACTTCATAAAGTTAATATGAAAGAGAAACTTCTGAAAGCAGTTAGATGTAAGAAAACCATAACTTACAAGGGGAAGAGTATTAGAATGACAGCAGATCTCTCTGCCGAAACCTTTCAGGCTAGAAGAGGTGGTCATTGATTTTTAATCTCCTAAAACAAAAAAACTTTCAACCCAGGTTCTGGAATCCAGCTAAGATGAGTTTCATCTATGATGGAGAAATTAAATAATTTAACTACATTCACATGGTGTAGACATTTGGCATAAATAAACTAGCTCTCCAGGAAATTCTCAGACCTATCCTCCATAATGACCAATGCAATCCTCCATCACAAAACCAAACTCACTCAGAAACTTTTGATCAAATTCCAACCTCCACAGTGGCGAAAGAATTAAAAATTTCTACTGGAAGATAGATTCAGGGTGAAGAGATGGTCATCTATATTCCAGGAAAATGGAAAGGAGAAAAAAGCAGATGTTGCAATTTTATTCACAGATACAATAGGATTTAAACCAACAAAAGTAAGCAAGGATAAGGATGGCCATTTTACATTTGTTAAGGTAATACTCAATATGATGAGATCTCAATTATCAATATCTATGCACCCAACCAGAATGCACCTCAATTTATAAGAGATACTCTAACAGGAATGAGCAATTTCATCTCTCCCAGCTCCATCATAGTCGGGGATTTTAACAGTCCTTTGGCAGTGTTGGATAGATCCTTCAATAAGAAGCTTAGCAAAAAAATTTTAGATTTAAATTTAACTCTTCAACTTTTAGACCTAACAGACATCTACAGAACATTTCACCCTAACAAAACTGAATATACATTTTTCTCATCAGTCCATGGAACATACTCCAAAATCGATTACATCTTAGGTCATAAGACTAACCTTAGTAAATTCATAAGAATAGAAATTATTCCATGCATCTTCTCAGACAATCATGGAATAAAAGTTGAACTCAGGAACAATAGGAATCTGTAGATTCATACAAAAACATGGAAGCTAAATTACCTGATGCCGAATGATGGATGAGTCAGAGACGAGATCAAGAAGGAAATTACCAAATTTTTAGAACAAAACGATAATGAAGACATGAATTATCAGAACCTCTGGGATACTGCAAAGGCAGTCATAAGAGGGAAATTTATAGCATTCCTCAAGAGAATGCCAAAAGGGGAAGTTAACAACTTAATGGGACATCTCAAGCAGCTGGAAAAGGGAGAACATTTCAATCCCAAATCTAGCAGAAAAAAAAAGACATAACCAAAATTAAAGCAGAAATAAGTGAAATTGAAAACAAAAGAATTATACAAAAAATCAATAAATCAAAAAGTTGGTTTTTGAAAAGGTCAAAAAAATAGAAAAACCTTTAGCAAACTAAACAAGAAAAAAAGAGTAAAATCTCTTATCTCATCAATCAGAAAGGGTAAAGATGAAATAACAACAGATCCCTTAGGAATTCAAAAAATCCTTAATGAATATTACAACAAACTGTATTTCCAGAAATATGACAATCTGAAAGAAGTCGACCAATACATGGAAGCATGCCACCTCCCAACATTTAGCCATAATGAAGTGGAAATGCTGACCAGGACTATAATCAAGTTCTGAAATAGCATCAGCTATACAAAATCTCCCAAAAAAGAAAAGCCCAGGACCAGATGGCTTCACATCAGAATTCTACCAAACCTTTAAAGAGGAATAGTACCTATGTTACTCAATCTTTTCCAAAATATAGAAAAAGATGGAACACTACCAAACACATTGTATGAAGCAAACATCACCTCATACCCAAACCAGGAAAAGACCAAACAAGAAAAGAAAATTACAGACCAATATCACTAATGAATATTGATACAAAAATATTCAACAAGATCCTAACAAACAGAATCCAGCAACACATCGAACAAATTATACACCATGACTAAGTGGGTTTTATCCCAGTATATCAGGGATGGTTCCCATATGTAAATCTATAAATATAATTCATCACATAAACAAATTAAAAAACAAAGACCATATGATTCTCTCAATTGATGCAGAAAAAGCTTTTGATAATATCCAGCATCTCTTTATGATCAGAACACTCAAAAAAATTGGTATAGAAGTGACATTTCTTAAACTGATAGAGGCCATCTACAGCAAACTCACAGCCAATATTGTATTGTATGGAGTTAAATTTAAATCATTTCCTCTCATATCATGAACCAGGCAAGGTTTCCCATTGTCTCCATTGCTCTTTAACATTGTAATGAAAGTTTCATCCATCACAATCAGGGAAGAAAAGGTGATTAAGGGTATTCATATAGGGACAGAAGAGATTAAACTTTCACTTTTTGCAGGTGATATGATTGTATATCTGGAAAACACCAGGAATTTAACTACAAAACTCCTAGAAGTGATCAAGGAATATAGCAGCGTCTTAGGTTACAAAATCAACACTCATAAATTTGTAGCCTTTATATATACCAACAGCAGCCAAGCTGTAAAAATAGTCAAGGACTCTATTCTGTTCACAGTAGTGTCAAAGAAGATGAAATATTTGGGAGTCTACCTAACAAAGGATGTGAAAGATCTCTATAAAGATAACTATAAAACTCCAAGAAAAGAAGTAGCTGAAAATGTTAACAAATGGAAAAATATACCATGCTCATGGCTGGGAAGAATCAACATTGTTAAAAAGTCCATATTACCCAAAGCAATATATAATTTTAATGCAATACCTATTGTAGCTCCATGGTCATACTTTAAAGATCTTAAAAAAATAATACTTCATTTTATATGGAATCAGGAAAAACCTCCAATAGTTAAGACATTACACAGGAATAAAAACAAAGCAGGAGGAATCACACTACACACCTCAGATTATTCTACAAATTGATAGTGATTAAAACGGCATGGTACTGGAACAAAAGAAGAGAGGAATATATATGGAACAGAATAGAGAACTAAGAGATGAACCCAGCTACTTACCATTACCTGATCTTTGACAAGCCAGTTAAAAATATTGAGCAGGGAAAAGATTCCCTATTTAACAAATCGTGCTGGGCGAACTGACTGGCAACCTGTGGAAGACTGTGACTGGACCCACACCTTTCACCACTAAGATAGACCCTCACTGGATTGAAGAGTTAAACTTAAGATATGAAACTATAAAAATATTAGAAGAAAGTGTAGGGAAAACACTTGAAGAAATTAGCCTGGCCAAAATTTTATGAGGAGGACCCCCCAGGAAATTGAGGCAACATCAAAATTACACTATTGAGACCTGATGAAACTAAAAAGCTTCTGCACAGCCAAGAACACAATAAGTAAGTAGACATCCCTAAGAATGGGAGAAGATATTTGCAGATTATATCTCAGACAAAGGATTAATAAGCAGAATCCATAGGAAACTCAAACATATTAGCAAGAAAAGATCAAGTGATCCCATCTCAGGGTGTGCAAGGACTTGAAAAGAAATTTCTCTAAAGAAGATAGGCCCATTGCTTACAGATATATGAAAAAATACTCACCATCCTTAATCATTAGAGGAATGCAAATCAAAACTACTTTGAGATATCACCTAACTCCAGTAAGATTAGTCCATATCACAAAAATCTCAAAACCAGAGATGCTAGTGTGGATGTGAAGGAAAGGGAACACTTCTACACTGCTTGTGGGGATGCAAACTAATACATTTCATTTGGAAAGATGTCTGGAGAACACTTAGAGAACTAAAAATAGACCTGTCATTTGATCCTGCAATTTCTTTATTTTTATATATCCAGAAGACCAAAAACCACATTATAACAAAGATATTTGTATCAGAATGTTTATTGCAGCCCAATTCATAATTGCCAGGTCATGGAAGAAGCCGAAGTGCCCATCGATCCACGAATGAATCAATAACCTGTGGTATAGGTACACCATGGAATACTATGCAGCCATAAGGAAAG
>CAUYQV010014063.1:0-26688 GCA_963574575.1 Galagoides demidoff
CCTCCCAAGTAGCTGGGACCACAGGCGCCCGCCACAACACCCGGCCATTTTTTGGTTGCAGCCATCATTGTTGTTTGGCGGGCCCAGGCTGGGGATTCGAACCCGCCACCTTAGGTGTATGTGGCTGGTGCCTTAGCCGATTGAGCCACAGGCGCTGAGCCATGTAATTCTTTTGATTTTGGTTTTTTTTTTTTTTTAGAGACAGAGTCTCATTTTATTGCCCTTGGTAGAGTGCTTTGGAGTCACAGCTCACAGCAACCTCCAACTCCTGGGTTTAGGTGATTCTCCTGCCTTAGACTCCCAAATAGCTGGGACTACAGGTGCCCGCCACAATGATATAATTGTTTTGAAATAAAGTTTAAAGAAATAGATTTGCCTGCCTTCTATTAGAAATGAGATGCTTCTTATTACAATGCCCCATGCAGCAAATTAATATTTTTTGAGATCCTGGAGTTAGTCAATTACTCTGATCATTTGGAACATGGTGCCAATGGGGTGTAGTCCTCATTCCAGCCAGTCAGATTAAGTCCTTACCATAATTCCATTGTACTTCGCACATGATCTTGTATCAGTTCATGTACACAGTTACCGGCGTGTAGAAGAGAAAGTACTAATGAGTTTTCTTTCTTCTTTTTCTTTTTTTAAGAGTCTTACTCTTGTTACCCAGGCTAGAGTACCATGGTGTCAGCCTAGCTTACAGCAACCTTAAACTCCTGGGCTCAAATGATCCTCTTGCCTCGGCCTCCCCAGTTGCTGGGACTATAAGCATCTGCCATAACACCCCACTAGTTTTTCTATTTTTAGTACTGACAGGGTCTCACTCTTACTCGGGTTGGTCTTGAACTCTTGAGCTCAAGCAGTCCACCTGCCTCATCTTCTCAGAGTGCTAAATTATAGGTGTGAGCCACTGCGCCCAGCCTTAGTAAGTCTTTTTAGTCACCACAACCTTCCATCATCCTGCTCAGGAAGGAGTAACTGAGGCATCTGTAACCTAGGTTGGCCAACATTGTCTCCAGATAGAAGGAAAAAAGCATCTTACTGGGGAGCAGAGGTGAAGACCCCACTCTCACTTAGGCTACTATTAGAACAAACACGAGGAACCCACACAAGCCAGGGAGACACAAGTGGCCATTTCCTGCCACCTGTTTATTACAGCACCAATGAGAAGATGCCAGATGGCAAGATTTCTTAAAGTAATAGTGTCCTGAAAGTTACTATAAAATGAAGAAAAAGATCAGTAAGTATTAGAGAAGTGATTTAAGAAATAGCATCAGTAACATGGTAAAATTCCTGTTCAGCTAGCATGGGTTAAGGGCCATCTTTGTACTAGTTAGCTTTACAGGTGGCTGTAATCATTTCTCAAGTAAACAGCTCCTCTCATAGGTGGGCAAACTCCTGAGGCTTTATTTCTTTTGTTTACAAGAGTGACAGTGTCAGAACCTGGCTCCCTTCCCTGGCACAGCCCTGTCTGCCTGTACCCTGCTCACCCTTTAGGGCAGTTTGTTGTCCTTTGGTGGCTTTGAACTGTCCCTAGAATTCTGATCTGCAGCTTTTGAATAATACTAATGTTCTCCTGCCTAAGCTGTGATGATAGTAATCAGTTATTGGCTCATCATAGCCAGAAAAATAGACTTCTTGGAGGCTGGCATTTTTTAGCAGTTACAAATCTCCGCTCAATGAAATGAGTTTTCAGGAAGCCTTATGTCCATAGGTCCTAGGCCTCGACTTCAGAAGTCAGCCTGTGACTTTCTTCTAGGGTGAATTCTGTCCGCTTGGCAGGTGAGCTCAGTGATGCTTCTTTGTTTTAGGAGTGTTGGGTGTGGGGATGGGAAATTAGGTAGAGTTCTGTAGTGTTAAATGATTGTGTTTGGTATTTCCTCACACTCTGGTGGCTTCCAGATTTACTGTCACAGGTTCGCCAGCAGAGGGCATCTTTGCCTCTTAAACTTGAGCACCATACATGGTGAAGTGTTGATTATCAAAGGTCTCCTGTTTTTTAGGGAGGGTGCCTTCTAAAATTATCTGGTCCAACCTTTCAGTTTATAATTGAGGAATTCAAGGCCTCAAGTAACCAGTGCTGGAAATAGAGAGGAATGCAAATTTGTCAGCTAACCTTTTGTTCTCCAAATGTTTATTTTTAGGTCAATCAGACATTTACAAGAAGCATCAGCAACAGATGGAAAAGGCAAGTTCCCTTGTGCTCTTACTGTGCTGCTCAGCTTTCTCTGAACGCTGCTAAGAGGTGGGGGCAGGCCTGCTGAGTCTGAAGGCTCCGACTTCCCGGGGAGTCAGGCTGAGGAGCTCTAGGGGCCTACTTTGAAAGAGCAGCAGGGGCTGTGGGGAGGTGGGGCTAGGGGGTGGGCAGAAGCAGGTGTTGAACACGACAGAGTCACTGGTAAAGGAGGCTTAGGGGTAATGCTACTTATTAAGATGATTCATTTCATTTCCACTCATGATTGTGATTTTCACCTTCTCAAAACTGCGTCAGAAAGAGAAAATCTTGTCTCGGAAGGGCCGGATAACACTTTCCTGTGAGAACAGGAGGTATAATGGATTGGAGATGGCTATGTGTAAAGCAGCCCTTCCTGCTGATTTAACACACTTTCAAAATAGATGTGTCGGTATTAATTTAAAATGAGAATCTGATGCCAGAAAGAACCTCTAAAACTGATACTTAAATAGTCCTGCCATTGTAAGTCTTCTCCATCTCCTTGATTGTGCAACCATGCCTCTTATGGTAGAAAAGAAGCTGCAAAGAAAATGTTTTGTGTGTTTCTGGGCTTATTTGAATAATGCCCACTACCACAGGTGCCGTGGCTCAGATGCCACAGAGCTTTGAGGAGCAGGGCTCCGTGGAAGAGCAGAGCTGCCTCTGGATCTGTGAAGTCGTACTCCTAATACTGATATTAACATTCTTTATGGCACATCATTGGTTACCAATAATAAAAAGAAGCAGGATATATTTTTTTGGTTAATAAAGTTTTGTTGCTGACCTTTTTTTGATTATAAAGGTAATGTGGATTTATTCTTGGGTATTTGGAAAACATATAGTGACTACAAATCTTATTTCACAAAGTTGATATATAACTAATATCACATCATTTCTTTAAATTGAATTAAACATGATTCCAGGGCTTTACCAGGTTCAGGTAAGATCCCTGGGTTCTTACTTAGAAGCGCAGTATTCTGGAAGATCTCTCCAGTTGGGGCCTGGAATAGTGACTGTCATGCTTGCTGTCTGCATTCGTGTAGCTCTCCTGCTTCTAGGTAGCTTTTAGGGAGGTAGGCAGGGGGGACTTGCCCAGGCGGGGAGCCCCGCTCAGGCTGAGTCCTGTCTCCCAAGGCCTGCCCAGCTTCTTGAGTGAGGCTCGTGCCTCCTTATGTTTTCTTTCTACTCCTGAGAAATAGCCCTTCACTTTTGTTTTCTCATTTAAAATTTCAGAGGCGCTGGGTTCCTTTCTTTTCCCTCTGGAATATCCTCTGTGATAAATTCTTTTCAGTGAATTTAAGCTGGAGCATTGTCATCTGCAGAAAGCCTTTGCTTTTAGTCTGGCTGTGTGCTTTTCCTGGAATGGGGTAGAGGAAATACAAAAATAAAATTAAAGTTAAAATTTTAATAAAGCATCTTGCCACAAACATAAAAATCCAAGGTTAAAAAAAAAAATCTACCTTTTGAGAATAATTGGGAGACATTCTTGTCTTTTTTCCCATTTCTATCCATGTTATGTTTTTTGTTTGTTTGTTTGTTTGCAGTTATCATTGTTGTTTAGTGGGCTTGGGTCAGCTTGAACCCACCAGCTTATGTGGCCGGCGTCCTAACCACTGAGCTACGGGCACCAAGCCTATCCATGTTATGTTAAAAGATAGTTTTATGATTTTTGTAACTTAGTGACTAGGATTTTTCTTTTATTTGTTTATTTAGAGACAGAGTCTCACTCTGTCACCCTCAGTAGCAGCTCATAGCAACCTCAAACTCTAGGGCTCATGTGATTACCTTGCCTCAGCCTGCCAAGTAGCTAGGACTACAGGCACCTGCCACAATGCCCTTTAGATGGGATTCCACTCTTGCTCAGGCTGGTCTTGAACTCCTGAGCTCAAGCAGTCCACCACGGCCTGTTTTTTCTTATATTAATATAATGTAATGCAACCTTTTAACTTTTTCCTCTTACATGCTTCAGTATTTCCAAATTCACCTTTGTGGGTTTTTCCTGTGAAAATGTTAAGAAACCCAAAGGCAGTGTTTTCGGTTGGTAAGGCTTTATCTCCATTTTTCTTCTCGGCTCCATCCTGCCGCCTTTGTCAGCTCTCTGGCCCTTCCTCCCTCACTTCCCGCGTCATCTCTCTGACTCTGCTGCTCTTTACCTTCTCTGTCTTGCGTTAGTGGTCTGGGTAGGGGGTGGCCGTGGTCAGTAACCATGTCCGTGACCATTAACTCCAGCTGAGGTTGGTCATTAGCTGAGGATCTTAGTAGGTGCCTTGCCTGGAGTAGATAGCACAGCAGATGAGGCCAGAGATGGGGTCAGGCCTGTCCCCCAGCATCTGTAGAAAAGAGAAACTTTATGAAGCAGGGGTGCTTTAGTCCTCGCACATGAGGCAGTTGCTTGTTTTTTCCACCAGGTGACAGCATGGGACCTCTTCACTGGAGAATGAATGTAAAAGCAGGAAGTCCCATAGGCAGACCAGGGCTTACACCCCCCTGTTCTTAGGAGGATGGCTGGTAAGGAAGCACCCATTTCTCAGCAGCAAGCATTATAAGCTCCAAAAGGGGGACATTGTAGCTTAGGAGTGTCTTCTCACTTCATGTTCTTTTTTCTGAATTGATTTGGGCTATGGGATGCTTTTGAGTGTTATTATTATTATTATTATTATTTTTTTTTGAGACAGAGTCTCACTTTGTTACCCCTAGTAGAGTGCCTTGGCATCATAGCTCACAGCAACCTCAAACTCTTGGGCTCAAGAGATTCTTTTGTCTCATCCTTCCAATAGCTGGGACTACAGGCACCCGCCACAATGACTATTTTTAGAGATGGGGGTCTTGCTCTTTCTCAGGCTGGTCTCAAACCTCTGAGCTCAGGGCAGTCCACCCCCGTCGGCTTCCTAGAGTGCTAGGATTACAGGCATGGGCCACCACACCCAGCTTGAGTATTATTCTGTAGTCTAAAAAATGGTTGTGGCTTGTGACATTCCCAGAGTACAGGCAACCATGTGTCCACAACTGAAGTCCCCTCCTGCAGAGAAATCTCAGGAATAGCACTCTGTGCTTGCAGACCAACCTCAGGTGTGACTGCAGTGCGGCCTCGTCCTATGAGGCAGTGCAGGTGCGCTGGAGTGAGCTTGCTGCCAACTGCTGGCACCGAGCTCACTGGGCCTGTTGATCCTCTGTGCCCCTTTGTACCCCTTCTGACGTCTAGCTCATCCCAGCGGCAAAGGGAAACATGGACCAGCAGTAATAGCTCCTGTTGTATTTGAAAACATTTTGCTAGATGTCTGACATTGTCACTCTTGTTCTTAGGTTTATTATTCCACTGACTCACTGCATTGCACTGACAGTAACTTGGGCTTAAGAATCCCATTTTTGGCTTGGCGCCTGTGGCTCAATCGGCTAAGGCGCCAGCCATGTACACCTAAGGTGGCGGGTTCAAATCCCCAGCCCGCACCCACCAAACAACAATGACAGCTGCAACCAAAAAATAGCCGGGCGTTGTGGTGGCGCCTGTGGTCCCAGCTACTTGGGAGATGGAGGCAGGAGACTCGCTTGAGCCCAGGAGTTGGAGGTTGCTATGAGCTGTGATGCCATGGCACTCTACCCAGGGGGATAGCTTGAGGCTCTGTTTCAAAAAAAAAAGAAAAAAGAAAAAAAAGAACCTCATTTTTAGGGCAGCACCTGTGGCTTAGTGGATAGGGTGCCGGCCCCATATACCAAGGGTGGCAGGTTCAAACCCGGCCCCAGCCAAACTGCAACAAAAAATATCTGGGCGTTGTGGTGGGCACCTGTAGTCCCAGCTACTCGGGAGGCGAAGGCAAGAGAATTGCCTAAGCCCAGGAGTTGGAGGTTGCTATGAGCTGTGTGACACCATGGCACTCTACCGAAAAGTGAGACTCTGTCTCTACTAAAAAAAAAAAAAAAAAAATCTCATTTTTAGTTTAGATGCAGCCAGGCTGAGCAATTGCTATTTGTTGTTATTTCTCCTGCCCTTGGTTGAACATAGCTTTCACAGAGTATTTGTTTGGATTTTGTTGACTTTTCCTTTTTTTTAGAGACAAGGAGTCTCATTTTGTTGCCCAGGCATGAGTACAGTGGCATGATCATAGCTCATAGTAGCTTCAAACTCCTGAGTTAAAGTGATCTTTCCACTTCAGCCTCCCAAGTCTTTGGGACTACAGGTGCACACCACCATGCCCAGCTAATTTTCTTTCTTTTCTTTCCTTTCTTTCTTTTTTTTTTTTTTTGTAGCGATGCAAGTGTTGCTATGTTGTACAAGTTGTTCTCAAACTCCTGAGCTCAAGCAATCCCCCCTACCTTGGCCTCCTAAAGTGCTGGGATTATAGATGTGAGCCACAGCACTGGCCTTGTTTATTACTTCTTGGTTTCTAGATTCCTTTTGACAGAGCCTGAGAAAACACTAAGGTTGAAGCTGCCCACTATCTATCCTAAGGCCATGTCTTTCTCTCCACCCACATGCTGTGGCTTCTCTCAGGTCCTTAGTCGTTTAGATCTGCCGCAGCACTGCATCCTCTGCGTCCCAAGCAGGCACACCTGGCTCTGGCTCCACGGTTCTTGCGGTTACTACCCTTGAGCTTGCTTTCCTAGTGCTCTTCCTCTGTGTCGTTACCATATAGGACTGGCTTGGAGAGGCACACCGTAAATTTAATTAATAGTCTCTGCTTCTGATCATTCTTTTTTTGGCCTTGTGCTCCTGAGGAAGAGTCAGAAGAAGTATTCTGAAGAATCTTAGCTTTTATGGAGCTTCAGAAACATTTATACAAATGACATTTGGCTGGCTGCAGGGTTATGGAGCTGCTGCCATGCTCTGAAAGGAGCTGTGGCCATGAGCTGTACTGTCAGGGCAGCAGTTCTCAAGGAGGGTCTAAGTTATTTTCATAATCATACATTATTAACCTTTCTTAGTGTTGACATTTACCCTGGTGGTGCAAAAACAATGGTGAGTAAAACCACTGGCACTGTTGCTTGATTCAAGGTTATGGCACCGAACTCTGCTCATAGTCATTGCATTCTTCACTGCCACCTACTCTCAAGGGTGAAAAGGCTTGTGTCACTTAAGGATGGACTCAACCCTAGAGTCTCTATCTTTTAATATTTTGTGTGACAAAATGGAAAGTATACATAAAGCCCTTCTGTGGCCCAAGGTATGATGTCATGGTCTTGAGGAAGAATGTGTGTGATCGTGTGAGTTGCCAGCTGGACTAGCTGCTGTCCTTGTGGAACACCGTTCTTCTTTGAAAGAATAACTGACTGCTGTGGTGACCTAGACTTGGTTTTTAGGCAATCATTTTCTTGAAAAATGAATGAAATAAAAGTATCACTTCAGGAAGAACAACTGACAGTAGTTGTTACCAGTGATAAAATTTGTGTGATCAAGTGAAAATTAGTATTTAGGAAAATAAATATCTACCACTATATGCATAATAGTTTCCTGGTTCTTTTTTTTTTTTTTTTTTTTTTTTTGAGACAGAGCCTCAGGCTCTCACCCTGGGTAGAGTGCTGTGGCATCACAGCTCACAGCAACCTCCAACTCCTGGCCTTAAGCGATTTTTGCCTCAGCCTCCCAAGTAGCTGGGACTACAGGCGCCCACCACAACACCTGGCTATTTTTCGGTTGTAGTTGTCATTGTTGTTTGGCAGACCCAGGCTGGATTCGAATCCACCAGCTCTGGTATATGTGGCTGCCACCTTAGCTGCTTGAGCTACAGGCGCTAAGCCAGTTTCCTGGTTCTCATAAGACTTCTGATACAAACAAGGGTGTGATACATTAACAATATGATTTAAGAAATTTTATAGGGGCAGAGCCTGTGGCTCAAAGGAGTAGGGCACCAGCCCCATATACCAGAGGTGGCAGGTTCAAACCCAGTTCCGGCCAAAAACTGCAAATAAATAAATAAATAAAATAAATGAAAAAAAAAAAAGAAATTTTATAATAAAACATTTGGGAGAGCTGGGTAATGCACTGACTGAAACAGTACCTTCCACCTGACCAGTGCAGGTGCCCCGCAGTCACTGTGTGACAGGGCTCTGCAGCGTACACAGGCCAGGCCAGGGACGTTTAAGTAACAGGATGAAAAGTTCATCAATGTAGTTTCAGATTCCCCACCTCACTGATGTTTAGAAGCTACACTTTTCAACTTAGTGTAGAATCAGACCATTCAGTAATCTCAGTAGACCTATGTCTGTTTGTATGTGGCTGTTATTTTCTTCATATACTTTGACCAACACACCTCCTTACTACAGATTGGATGAAGCACCATATGTGAGGATCCAGCTATGTTTTTATTAAGCTCGATAGTGGGCCAGGGTGGTGGCTCATGCCTGTAATCCTAGTGCTTTGGGAGGCTGAGGTGGGTAGATTGCCCTGAGCGCACAGGTTTGAGGCCAACCTGAGTAAG
This sequence comes from Galagoides demidoff, assembly GCA_963574575.1. NCBI lineage: Eukaryota > Metazoa > Chordata > Mammalia > Primates > Galagidae > Galagoides > Galagoides demidoff. The sequence goes on from CAUYQV010014063.1 coordinate 8,623, forward strand.
AGCGAGACCCTCATCTCTAAAAATAGCCAGGTGCTGTGGCTCATGCCTTTAATCCTAGCGCTCTGGGAGGCTGGAGGGTGGATTGCTTGAGCTCAAGAGTTTGAGACCAGCCTGAGCAATAGTGAGACCCTATCTCTACTAAAATAGAAAAACTGTGGCAAGAGGATCACTTGAGCTCAAGAGCTTGAGGTTGCTGTGAGCTATGATGCCACAATACTCTACTCAGGGCACCAGAGTAAGACTATCTCAGAAAAAAACTTAATAGTACAGAGAGTTACAAAAATGGAAAACAGTTCCACTCATCTTAACTAATTTTTTGGAAAGGATTTTTTTTTTCTTTTGAGACAAAGCCTCAGGCTGTCCCCCTGGGTAGAGTGCCGAGGCATCACAGCTCACAGCAACCTCTAACCCGTGGGCTCAAGCGAGTCTCCTGCCTCCCCTCCCAAGTAGCTGGGACCACAGGTGCCCGCCACAACACCTGGCTATTTTTTGGTTGCAGCCATCATTGTTTGGTGGGCCCAGGCTGGATTCGAACCTGCCAGCTCAGGTGTATGTGGCTGGCACCTTAGCCACTTGAGCCACAGGTGCTGAGCCAGATTTTTTTTTTTAAATAAAAAGTGTTATTTATGTTAACATGTAATGGGTTTGTTTTTGTTGCAATTAGATGAATTGTTACATATTTTTGAAATTTCTGTTTCACTTTCTAATATGACAAATATTATAGATGTTACCAGATAAACAGAAACTCTTTGAGGTCTGCAGTAATTTTAAAAGTGTACAGGAATCCTGAGACTGAAAGATTGAGAACCACCTCATTAGAGATGAGGTTCCTTCAGTCTCTCGTGGTCATGGAGAACACGGACGTGAGAAAGTCTGCCTAGTTCTTCTCTTCCTTTGCTTTTCGAGCTTATTTCAGACTTACTAAGGCCAAATGCTAGTGGTTTTTTAAGATTTCCATTATCTCGGGGCAACTCATGCCAAAGACCTATGTTTTATTCGGGTATGTCCATATTAAAAGACCTAATAAAAAACCTGTTGGAGACAGAAAAAATCATTGTATGCATCCTGGCTGCAACTCATGTCTGTTGCAGCCAGGATGCATTTCATTCTTGCTTTCCTTAGTCTTATCCCTTTTAGGAGTGACAGTGATTTGAAAACACATGAGAGGTATAGACCTCTCCCTGACTATGTGGATTTTTTATGCAATTTCATGGGATTTGCAGACCCCCAAGTTTAATAACCCTTCTTTAGGTTAAATTATCACATTACTCTTGTACAATGGATAGAATACCAGCATAATTATGATATGAGACTTTCTTCACTTGCCATAGAATTCAATAATTGAATGCACTGAACTCTGGCAAGTTTCCTCTTAAAATTGCTTTCTCTTTTCTACCACTTCCACTGGAAGGTACCTCAAAGAGTATTGTGCTCTGGCATGTTTTTCCTTTTTCTTAATATTGTGATAAAGTATACATAACATAAAATTTACCATTGTTAAAAAAAATTACCATTGTAACTTTTTTATTTTTAGACAGAGTCTCACTTTTTTGACCCCCCTCCCAGGGTGCCATGGCGTCATAGCTCACGGTAACCTGAAAACCTTGGGCTCAAGTGATCTCTTACCTCAGCCTCCCAAGTAGCTGAGCCTTCAGGCATCTGCCACAACTAGAGGCACAGTGAGTGGTATAGACCTCTCCCTGACTACATGGAGTCTCGAACCTGTGAGTTCAGGCAGTCCACCCACCTTGGCTCCCAGAATGCTAGGATTACAGGCATAAGCCATTGCACCCAACCCATTATAACTATTTTTAAATATAAAGTTCGGTGGTAATAAGTACATTTGCATTGTTGTATAACTATCACTACCATTTATCTCAGAACTTTGTCTTCCCAAATTGAAACCCTGTCTCTGCCTTAAAAACTCACTGTCCATTTTGCCCTCCCCAGCCCCTGGCAACCACCATTCTACTTTCTGTCTCTATGAATGTGACTACTCAAGGGACTGCAAGTGAATGGAGTCATGCAATATTTGTCTTTTTGTGACTGGCTTATTTCACATATCTTGATGTCCTCAAGGCTTATCCATGTTGTAGCACGTGTCAGAATTTCCTTTGTTTTAAAGGCTGAATGATACTCCTTTGTATGTACATACCACACTTTGTTTCTCCATTTGTGCATCAGCAGACACTTGGTTGTCCGCTGAACCTTTTGGTTATTATGAACATTGGTATACAAATATGTGTTCAAGTGCCTACTTGCAGTTCTTTTGGGCATATGCCCAGAAATGGAATTGCTGGATCACATGGTAATTCTACCTTTAATTTTTTGAGAACCTGCCCTACCGTTTCAGTGGCCGCCCCATTTTGAAACATTCCGGCCGGCAGTGCACGTGGAATTCATTTCATCCACATCCTCAAATAACATTTGTTATTTTGTGGTTTGGGGTTTTTTTTTTTTTTGAGACAGAGTCTCCCTATGTTGTCCTCAGTAGAGTACTGTGGTATGACCACTCACAGCAAACTCAAACTCTTGGGCTTAAGTGATTCTCTTGCCTCAGCCTCCCAAGTAGCTGGGACTATAGGTGCCTTGCTGTTTTTTGATTGCAGTTGTCATTGTTCAAATAAAAAATGTTATTTATGTTATTTGTGTTTAACAGGCCCAGGCTGGGCTTGAACCTGCCAGCCTCAGTGTATGTGGCCAGTGCCCTACTCACTGAGCTACAAGTGCCAAGCCGTGGGTTTTTTTGTTTGTTTGTTTGTTTTGCAGTTTTTGGCCAGGGCTGGGTTTGAACCCACCACCTCCAGCATATGGTGCCAGCACCTTACTCCTTTGAGCCACAGGTGCTGCCCGGGCTTTTTTTTTTTTTTTTAAATATAATAACCATCCTAATGGATCTGAAGTGGTATTTTCTTTTTGTTTTGGTTTGCATTTCTCTAATGATTAGCCATGTTAGGCATTGTTTTATGTCCTTATTGGCCATTTGTATACCTGCTATGGAAAAATGTCAACTCAAGTTCTTTGCCCATTTTGCTTTGTTGCTGCCTGAGGTCTTCTCACTTGCCTAGGTAGTTCACTACTTCAGGAAGCTGTTGAGCATGTTTCTGGTGTCCAGTGTGATAACTACTCCCTTTGCTCAGAGGTAATGTGGAGATGAATGCATACTGACTTACTCCTCTGGAAAACTTCACCTGGCATTAAAGGATTTGCCCTTGCCCTTGTCTGCTTATTGTGGAGGAAGTTTAGTGATAGATACTTCAGGAATAAGCAATTGACTACTTTTAGAGAGAAAGAGAGTTTTTTTTTTTTTTTTGCAGTTTTTGGCTGGGGTTGGGCTTGAACCCACCACCTCTGGCATATGGGGTCTGCGCCCTACTCCTTTGAGCCACAGACGCCACCCTTACTTTTAGATATTTTATGATATTGTCATCTAACTTTTTACTAAGTGAAAATATCTCTTTTTGGGAAAAGAAGGAAGCAGAGGTTCTGTCTCATAATTTCCCATTATATGTAATATTCCCATAGGTGGAGATTGGCCAGCTGTAACACATGGACCCAGTCCTACCCCCACCTGTTTCTATAAATTAAGTTTTTTCTCTAATACAGCCATGCCCATTTGTATACAATATTGTCTGTGGTGCTTCCACCACTAGGCAGAGTTGAGTAGTTATGACAGAGGTGTCTATTCTACACAGCAAACACTTGCTGCCCAGCCCTTTACACAAAAAGTTTTCCCACTCTCTTGCTGTTGTAGACATTTCAGAGAAACCATTCATTAAACCATATATATAATAGAGGGATGATGACTACTGGCTCTTTATTCTATATTTAAGAACTTTGAAGACAGTAAAGCTTGTTATGTGATTTAAGATATTACTGCTTTAAAGAATTAGTGGATCTGTGAGAGAGCTATGTTATTTAAGCCCTTGCTCTGATATTTTACCTTACATACCACTCCGATGGGAATATCCACTTTTCTCTTAATAACAAGTTTGACTTTTACCGTGAATTGCCCTAAATTTATCAGCAGAGCTTTGGGCTATTAGTTTTCCCCAGGGAGGTTCATGATCCTTCTCTGAGAACTCTGATCCAGCACCCAGGCAGTAACAGGTTGGCTACTTCTTATCTGAAATGCTGAGGACTCAAGTGTTTTGGAGTTTGGATTTTTTCCAGATTTTAGAATATTTTCATCCCTAATTTGAAAATCCAAAATCTGAACTACTCCAGTGTGCATTTTCTTTGAAGGTCATATTGGTGTTCAATTTTAGATTTTGAAGCATTTTGGATTAAGGATACTTAACCTGTATGGGTTTGTCTAACCTTTGTTTTTGCTTTCCAAGCAGAAACTAAGGTTGCCCAAAAACCAGTGATGGTACTGGCAGGGAGGATTATTGTAAAGCTAAACTTGGGGACACCAGCTCAGAAGCCTACAAGGCAAGAAGGAGGCCAGGAGAACGAGGTAAACTCTCCACCTGACTGCATAGCTTGCTGTGATTTTTCCCTCCCTAGAATATGGAGAAGACAGTGGGAGTGGGTGCTGCCTGGTCAAGAATGGGCATTGGATTCCCTTAGCCCATAACGTGCTATTGTCTGCACTGCTGCCAGGCCGATCTGTTGGGACCCCACACTCTGCAGCAGTGTTTCATGATGCAGGAGGAGGCAGAAGAAATGAGATTCCCTTGAGCTGGTTGAAAATTGTCATTCTTCTATTGGTCCTCATGGATACACTTGTCATTCCACTCCTGTCTCAGAAGTCTGAGGCTGCACCCTTAGAGCATTGCCAGCTGTCTTCACTGCAGACAGGTGGCAGGCAGGCAGCCAGGGAACACTGGCTCTTCAGGTGCCATGATGGGAGCATGTTCAGAGCTTGTGTGTGGCCCCTCTACAAACTTCATGTGTTTCTGCCCTCACTTATGTGGCCAGCCCTCTGATCCAGATGCTTTTTGCATCCATGAATGCATTACATAGGGATTTGTGGGCACCGAAAGCTGTAGGTGAGATTTGGTGTGTGCATTTACCTTGGCAGAGGGTTAGTGGCTTTTAGGAAATTTTCAGAAGGGTTGTGACCCTAGAAACATTTAAAACCACTGCTAAATAGACTATTTGGAGGAGAGAATGAAAGCGAGTGTGTGTGTGCTTTTTCTGTTAAGCTGGTTTAACACAGTAGGTTTTGATTTCTTTTAATTACCAGAAGCCTCTGTTCATTACTTTCCCTCAACAGATCACCCCAAATTCCTGTAATCTCATACCTGATCACAGCTTCTAATCAACATTATGAAATAATGGACTGACCAGAGATAGCACCTTGAGTTAATAAGCTACAACTAAAAGCAAAGAGGCTTCTCATGTCACCAGGCTGAGAAGCAACCTTGTCATGGACTCATTGCTGTTATTTTCTGTTAGACCTTTATTGGGAACTTAAGTGATTTGGGGACCCCACAGCCACCTGAGGGCCTGGTTAGTGACCCAAAGTGGCATGCCCTCCTTGGACCTGCTGGGCTTGGTTCTTCTGCCTAGTGACATTAACATGCATTTAGTTTCCATGCGCCTTTTGAGACTGTTGAAACCAGATCTTCTCAGTTGATTACTGTAATATTTAGAGTTGGTCAGATTCTCTTCCTGAGAAGATTTTGCCTGCCGTTAACCAGCCTTTATCATCAAGCCTTGGGAAGACTGATCTTCAGCCTGGCCTAGCTCTCTGCTGACTGTGACTGTGCAGTAGACAGATGGGGGTGGGGCAGGGGTGACAGGTGCCTTAGCTCCACTGCAGCCTCAGATGCCATGTCTGGCTGATGTAACATAATTCACAGCATTGCGCCTGCACACTGCAGCAGGCAGAGAGGCAGGAGGAGGGGCTGGCGGGAGCAGAGTCTGAGATTGGCATGGGCCTTCAAACATTCCCTTTCAGTGCTGTCAGTGTGGTTCTAGAATCAGAGGCAGATGGGAGCTGGAAATTTAATATACTTAACACACAAGTCTCTTAGGGAGCTGGTCTCCCCTGGTATCAGATTGTCTTTAAGTTATATGCTTGTGGGCTGGGCGTGGTGGTTCATGCCTGTCATCCTAGCACTCTGGGAGACCGAGGTGGGTGAATTGCTTTAGTTCAGGGGTTCAAGACCAGCCTGAGCAAGAGCAAGACCTTGTCTCTTAAAAACAGCCAGGCATTGAGGGGGGTGCCTGTAGTCCCGGCTACTCAGGAGGCTGAAGCAAGAGGATCTCTTGAGCCTAAGAGGTTTGAGATTGCTATGAGCTATGATGCCATAGCACTGTACCCGGGGTTGACAAAGTGAGACTCTACCTCAGAGAAAAAAAAAAAGAAAAGAAAGAAAAAGTTATGCTCTTGTAAATGATTTCTGCTTCTTTCTTTGATGCTTTTTATTATGCAAAAACATGGTTTTGCTTGTAGCGAGATACACAGCACTTAAAGTGTTGAATTTGGTGACTTTTGATGTGTATTGGGTCATTGCTTCCAAAGCATGTTGGGACGGACTTTGAGTCATTTTTCTCATGACCCTTAACAGTTTGAAGCTCAAAGAAGTTCATTCCCAGCATAGTTGATCTTGATCACTCCGCCTTTCCCATGCTTCCTCCTGATGCCGCCTCAGAGATGAATTTTTGGGACCTTTTCTTAGTGGAGCCCAGGGGGCACCCCGTGAGCTAACCCCAACCCCGAACCTGTGTGGTTCCAGGTCAGTGTGTGGCTATGTCCTTTGGTGTCTTTCTGACGACAGAGAAAACCCATGCAGCCAGGCTTTCAGGCCCACTTATGACCACAAATGAGTTCTGCTCCTCTGTCCCCCATGCAGAGTGAGGTAGAGCCCAGAGCTTAAGCAGATTGGGGAAGTGACGAGATTCAGAGTGACTCAGGAGGACTCTAATGCCATCCAGGCTTTGCCATCATCTGTAGTTCTTTCATTTTTGTGTTTACCTCAAAATCTCCCCTGTAGCATAGCAGAGAGGAAGCAGTAATAAAGGGTAATGGGTAGGTGGAGATGTTTTTAAGTCTCAAGGCTTTCCTCAACACCCAGGGAAGTATTATTTCGGGACATTTTTTACCCTTAAAGTGGCTCTTGTAGGCCTTTGCTTCTGTGTATTCCATAAATCATATGGCACTAACTCCTTACAATGGATGGATGGCAGCTCCTGGGCATTGCCTGGCAGTTTGAATCATGACTGCACCTCCCTGAGCTGCCAGCAGGTTATAACATTATGAATTGCTTTTCTCTTAGTGCAAAGCGTAGTTGCTAAGAGCTTGGTCCTTGGAGGGAGGTGACTTGGGTTTGGGTATTGGCTTCTCCACTTGCAAGCTGTGTGACTTTGGTAATTTGCTAAACCTCTGCAGGCCTGAGTACTTCATCAGGCTGCTTCCCTCACAGAGCTCATTGTGAGAGGAAGTGTGAGCAGTGCCCAGCCTGATGCCTGCACATGGTGATCATTCAGTTGATGGTGCCAGCTAATACTGTTGTTTGGTCATTGTCACAGTTCTAGAATCATCCAGGGAAGTCAGCTGGGGGTAGGGGTAGATCAGTCTCTGCCGGCCTGCTGGGTTCCTCTTTTACTGAGATAGGACAGGTGAACATCTAGGGGAGTCCTAGTGCATTGGCTCTTTTGCTCCTGGGTCAGAGAGAGTATTCACCTCTTGAGCATTTGCAGGGGTTGTGGCACTTCCTGCCTTAGCAGTTATTGCATTCCTGTCAGTAAGTACTTGCCAAAATTGAGAGTCATGGTCATTTTCCTCAGAGCAAGTTGGAGAAAGGAATGTACAGGAGGTCAGCCTCGTGGATCTCCTGGAGCAGGTGGACACAGTACCCTCTCCATCCCCGCTCACCTGCAGGTGTTTCAAAATCCTCATAGCTGGGCCTGATTTCATAAGCAAGGGGCAGCCTGGGCTTCTGCACTTAAATAAAGCTCTCCAGGTGATTCAGTGCTCACCCTGTGTAAGAAGCATTGCCTTAAAGAAACTAATCTAGGTAAAGAGAGTCTTCAAATAAGACCGTTGTTGGAGCAGGAAGCAGCTGGCCTGGCAGGCACCCTGAGCGTGTGGTGCAGGGCAGGCACGCAGGTCTCCGCTCCTGCCTGGGCATTTGTCCTCTCACCAGGCTCATTCTTTCACTATATTTGCAGCTCCTCATGGTGGGGTCAGAAATAGCCAGCCCTGGTGAGTCTTCACTCCCAGAGGAGCTTGTACCCTGGAGTCCAGTGAACAGCGAGCTGTGTTCTTTACTCTGGAGAAATATTTGGAAGAAAAGTAAAGGGAGGGGATTCGAGGCTGGGACCTACTGCCTCACCGCTCGCTGCAGACTGTGCTGAGGTTTCACCCTCTCAGAGCTGGCTCACCCCTGCCTGGCATCCTCACTCTTCATGTCCATATGGCAGTGCTGCGTCCAGGAGAGCCAGGCTCTCTGGCAGGCCCCAGGTCCCTGTGCGTTCCAGTTTTATTCATTGCATTCCTTCCATAGCGGCAGCCGCTGTGACACAGTGTGTGCCCCATTTGGTGCTGGGCTAATTTTGTATCATACTAACACTGTCACACCAGATACTCAGCTGCTGACTGTGGGCTGTTTGCTTTCCACGCACTGCCTCATTGTTTCTCCCAGCAACCCCGAGGGATGAGGAAACTGAAGCTCACAGAATTTACCTGACTTATCTACGGTCACACAGCCAGTAAGCAGCAGAGTTGGGATTTGAACCCAGGATGTCCAGATGTTCATGGCTGGCACTCTTAACTGCTTTGCACCTGCTTGTTATTCCGCTAAGTAAGCTCACTCCCTTCTCATGCCGCAACACCTGTCACACCAGTGTGGGGGACTTGGGAGCCTGCTCCCTGCCAGCTGCAGTCTCCAAACGAATATCTGATGTGTGACTGGAAGTGACATCATCCTGCCTGGCAGGTCGTGGAAATAACCACAAACTGTGCTTATTGTGGCTGCATTTCAGAGACAGCACTGGTTGTGCCCGAGGTCTGTTTTTCAGCCCTTGCATGTGTCCTGGTAGCCTGGCATTGGTGCTATGATGATGTTTCTTCATTGGTGCCCAAATGTGTGGCACACAGGTTCACTTATGGAGGGATTCGTAGCCTGCCTCCCTTGAGAGGGTATCTCCGACTGAGCCTGGAGGGTGTGCTGCGAGGCACAGGGTGCCAGGGAGATGCCAGCCTGCCCTCCACTCCCTTGCTCACAGCCCCACACGGTTCCTTACCCAGTACCTACAGCACCTTAACTCTTCTGTTTCCTCTCCGTCCTCTCCCCACCTGTTTTACCCTGTGCAGGGCGGGGACCCTCATTCCTCATGAATTCTTTCTGGATCCTCAACTTCATTGCCTCCTTGTGCTTCCTTCTTCCCAGCCAGCCCCTGGGGCACGTCAGCTGTTCACACCCCAGCCTTCATTGCCCTGCCCTGATAGATCACAACCTCCTTAGAGGGGCCTCTACATACTCGAGTTCTTTGGACTCATTTGGGCTCTTACTCTTATTTCATCCCTTACTTTCTCCAGAGAGATTATTTTAAAACGTAGATGTGATCGTGGCTTTGCCCTGCTGAAAACCCTTTGCAGGATGGTGAAGATAGAATACTCAATACTCCTTGAACACGCACTCTGAATCTTAGCTTCGTGAACCAGTTGATGGTTCATGATCAGTTACAGTTGGAACTTCCTTGTTTTCTGCTTTTTCCCTCCTCCTCACTGCGGCACTTGGTTAATCCAAAAAAAAGAAAAAATCTTTAGACGCTCGCTGGGGTCCACAAAACCAACAAGAACAGGTTTACAGTCCTCTGTCTTAATTTTTGGCCTTACTCTTAGCCGGCCCATTTCCTGCCTCTCCATGGTACAGCCCACTGAGCTGCTGTCCCTGACAGGTTAAGCTGTCCAGCCTCTGAGCCTGTACACCTGCTCTTCTTGAGCATTCTCCCCATCGCCCCTCCCACTCCTGCTTGCTCTGGGACTCTGTTCAGGTCCTTTGGGAAACTCTTGCCCAACCCCTGGCCACAGCTGGGAGCCCAGGCTTACCTCTGTTATGGCACCTTGAAATCTAGGGATAAGGCTTGGTGCCTGTGGCTCAATCGGCTAAGGCGCCAGCCACGTACACCTAAGGTGGCGGGTTCGAATCCCCAGCCCGGGCCCGCCAAACAACAATGATGGCTGCAACTAAAAAATGGCTGGGCACTGTGGCAGGCGCCTGTGGTCCCAGCTACTTGGGAGGCAGAGGCAGGAGACTCGCTTGAGCCCAGGAGTTGGAGGTTGCTATGAGCTGTGATGCCATGGCACTCTACCCAGGGGGATGGCTTGAGGCTCTGTCTCAAAAAAAAAAAAAAAGAATGATTCTGTCCTGAGTCCTTGGGGCTCAAATAACTTTCACCTTCTTCCCTGTGATTCTTAACATTTGGAAGAGAGTAGAATTGCTTCTTGGCCTTTTGGCTAAGATCAAGTGTGGAAGAGAGTAGAACAACATCTTCATTCATTCTTCTCTCCATCAAATGTTTATGAGCATCTGTTATGTTATAGGCATATGCTAAATGCCGAGGTTACAAAACCCCATAAACTTCCAAAATTGTATCCCTGGGACAAGGATTCTCAAGTCTGTCTTAAATCTGAGCCCTGCATTTCCCAAGGGTGATGGGCTTGGGAAAGGTGTTGATAATGACAGGTGTTCCTCCAAAAAGGAGAGGAAAAGAGGGAGTTTCATGGACAAAGGAGTTAAAGAGTGGTCTTAGAGCATATTTTCCTGGAGCCTGAACTTGGTGATGAACATTGGGAATCTCCCAGAAGGAAGTATAGTGTACTAAGTTTTCCAAAATTCCTTGCCCTCAGGTCCATCTCATCCCCAAATATCTCCAGAGCAAGGCTCCAGTGGTTCACATGGGAGGACCTACTCAGAATTGGGCTTCAGCCTCTGCTGTTCTTAGGCCTCAGTCTGTGAACATCCACAAGGCATTACTTACTCTATTCATGTAGCATCTGTGGGATTAGACTGTGTGGTAAGTACTGGAGATTCAGGAGAATGAGACCCTAGTGAAAGAGAGAGAGAGAACACCTCTCCCCATGTATACAGCAGACAGAATTCAGCCACCACTTTCTCCTTAATAGCACCTCAGACCTTAGTCACTAGGCAAGGATCACTGCCCGTATTTCATAGACAAGTAAACCAAGAGTAAACAAAGAATGAGGAAGTGGGATGCCTAAGTTGACTCATGGCCAGGGCAGAGCCCAGTGTCTCAAATCATCTAGGCCTGCATTGGCACTGGACACACAGAGTGGAGACATCTCTCTCTCTCTCTTTTAAGACAGAGTATCACTTTGTTGCCCTCAGTAGAGTGCTATGGTGTCATAGCTCACAACAACCTCAAACTCTTGGGCTTGAGCAGTTCTCTTGCCTCAGACTCCCAAGTAGCTGGGAAAACATGCACCTGCCACAACGCCCAGCTGGTTTTGGAGATGAAGTCTTGCTCTGGCTCAGGCTGGTCTCAAACCTGTAAGCTCAGGCAATCCACCCACCTTGGTCTCCCAGAGTGCTAGGATTACAGGTGTGAGCCACTGTACCCAGCCCAAGACCTGTCTCTCTTATGCAGGAGAGGTCCACATGGTAGGGAAATAAGAGGTCCCCACAGAGGGATTTGCAGCTTTCTGGAGCTGGGGTTAGGGTCTTGCCTCTGACAGGTCACCCAGCTGAGAGTCCCTGTGACCCATGTTCCAACATCAGCACATCCTTTTTGTACAAGGCCACTTACTGGCCTGGATACCCTACACCTCTGTGGAAACATGTGACTATTTGGGGTACTTTGCTAACTCCTTGTTCTCTTTTCCTGCTTGCTGCTTCTCCATTGCACTTGACTTTTTCTGACATGCTACTATGGATCTTAGTTACCTTGTCTCCTCCTACCAAAGTGGAAGCTTCATAAGGTCAGGGATTTTTGTCTGTTTTATTCACTGCTGATTTTCCCAGTTCTTGGAGTATTAGCACAGTAGGTGCTTAACATGTAATTGTAGGATGACTGTGAGGCTCTGAGAGGCCATTTCAGCACATCCAGACAGTCCCTAGCCTGCTCTGCCCTCAGAAGGGGGCCACCTGCAGCATGACTGGGGACACTGGCTTGAAAGGGGCCCCTACTCTTAGGCCTGAAGCCTCCCAGCCTGAGCTGTCACAGTTGCTAAAGTTCAAAACTTGCCTACTCCATGACCTGCAAACTCATGTAACTCCTTTTTCCTTTTTGAGTTCAGCAATTCGTTTTATGTATCTGTGAAAAACTAAGCATTTCTTTCTTTTTGCCTCTTCCCCTTGAGTGTTCATTACGTCCCACATTCTCTGTCTTTTCTCTTGCCCCCTCCTTTCTCCACTTTATGCTTCCTTTTTCCTCCAACTTTCTGTCCCCCTTGTTCCTTTCCTCTTCCACTCTCCCTCTTCTCCCTCCTTAGAGGTGTCGTCCTTTTGCCAGACTTGAATCTGATTTATAGTAAAGGGGAGGCAGCCTCCATACTCTTACTCCCTTTAAGAAGCAAATAGTGAAACTGAACTAGTTTGGTTTGCATAAGCCTCTTCTGCCTAAGTTCCACCCCCAGTCTTAAGCACCAGGGACTGCCTGACATAGACGAAGGCCTGCAGCAGGCCTACCAGCCAAGCCATCTGCCGCCCTGGTACTGCACTGAATGAGAGTCTGAATTCAACCCCAAAGACCAGGAGCTGGTGCGTGGATTCACTGTCTCTCCTGTTCTGGTTCCTGTTGTGAGTGACTATGAATGAATGATTCTTGGCTGGTGGTTCCTGAGACTGAGAATGAGATGGTTCATTGGTCTTTGCTAATAGACCCTTGTGTGGCAACTGAGTGGGACTTGCTAAGTCATAAGTGCTTTAGAGCTGTCATTGCTGTTGTTACCTAGAGCAAGAGGCTAAGTGTTGGTAGGAATGAAGGCTGTCATCTGAGGAAGGGAGAAGATGCTTTTATGCCTGGCCCCTCTTATCTCTGCAGCCCTGTAAAGTAGATACCGTTACTATCCCCACTTCATGGTTTGGGAAATGAAGGCTCAGAGACGTTGGATAACTTGCCTCAGATTACACAGCTAAAAAATGGTGGATCTGGGATTTGAACCATGGTCTGATAGGTTCTGCAGCAGGTACACAAAACTATAAGACTTTGCCATCAAGTCACGCATTCAGAGGATGGCTCAACTGGACTCAGCACTTTCCTGGTTCTGTTGTGGCTGCCCAGGGGCTTTGCTCTAGGGGTTCTTTTTGGTACCTTGGTGGGAGCAGGGGGGGTTGAGAATTGGCTCTGGCTTTGTTTTTCCCCAGGTTCTTGCATTCTCTCAGGTTGTTTTGGGAGAAGGAGACTTCCTAAGCAATATAGTCAGGAAGTTAAAATTATGGCCAGCTCAGCTTTCTGGATGACTGCAGCTAAGGAGACAGATGAAATACCAAGCAGTCTTGGAACAGTGATTGATTTTCATGGTGTAAATCTTGAGTAATCAAGAAAATGGTTTTAGCATCCTCTATGTGGTAGCACCTGCCTGCTGTGTTCCTGGTGTCTGCAACAATTCTGCCAGGTATGCAGGGTTGTCATCCTCTACAGAGTAGGACATAGAGGTCAGAGACAGAAAGTGACCTGATGAGGTCACAGGGTAATGTGTGGAGGGGCTGTGCTTCCCCAATGTCCATTAAAAAAAAGGTTTTAGTGATGGTTCATTTCTTTGTTCTGGAGGAGAAAGTGATCCATGGTATATTTTGAAAGGTTTTATGCCAACGTGTTTGAACTGAGATATTGGGACCTGAGGGGAGAATTAACAGCTAGATAAGAGTTCATTCCTGATGATCAGTGTCGACTGGTAAATAAGGTATTGCTGGGCCTTAACAGAAACCCCTGCAAGTGGGCATTGCCACAAGATTGGGGAACAAGAAGCTTGCCCTGCTTCGAAGCAGCCACACCCTGGCCTGGCCGTCTGTAGTCAGGCTGTGTGGGGACATATAGGACATGGGGGGGTGGCCTGGTGTTACTGTGAAGTAGCAGGTCCCAACATAGGAGAGATGTGCCAAGAGAGTTTCTGAAACCTCTGCCTCAGCCCTGATCCAGGTACCTGTTTTGGACGGAAGACTGCAGGAGACAGGAGTGGACTTGGACCAGGTCTCACACACCAATGAAGGTGCCACTGAACTGCCTCTTGGCATCTGGGGAGATTAGTGGTAAAGGAAGGAAGAGGAAGAGTGGATCGTGAGGTCTTTGCTGTCTTTGTCACCATCTTTTTGTTGTTGTTATTGTTGTTTAGCAGGCCTAGGCTGGGTTCGAATCTGCCAGCCCTGATGTATAGGGCCGGTGCTCTAACCACTGAGCATGGGTGCCAAGTCTCTTTGGTGTTTTTGGAGGGAGATAGAGATAATGTACTTTTTTTTTTTGAGACAGAGTCTTACCCTGTCGCCCTCAGTAGAGTGCTATGGCGTGATAGCTCACAGCAACCTCAAACTCTTGGGCTCAAGTAATTCTCTTGCCTCAGCTTCCCAAGTAGCTGGGACTATCGGTGCCCGCAACAACGCCTGGCTATTTTTTTTTGTTATAGTTGTTGTTTGGAAGGTCTGGGATGGGTTTGAACACGCCAGCTCTGGTGCGTGTGGCCAGCACCCTAGCCACTGAGCTACAGGTGCTAAGCCGAGATAATGTACTTTTTAATTAAAAAAAAATTTTTTTCTATAGAGATGGAGTCTCCCTATGTTGCTCAAGCTAGTCTGGAACTTCTGGCCTCAAGTGATGCTAGTGCCTTGGCCTCCCAAAGTGCTGGGATTACAGGTATGTGACTATGACTGGCCTGTTTTTATTGTTGTTATTTTTAATTTTTTAAAATTCTGATCCAATCTGGTCACCAATGTGAATTGTCTAGATCATCCAAGTCAGAATCTCTGGTACAGAGGCCTGGGGATGTGCATTCTCAGCCAGTGTCCCTAGAAGAGGAGAATTGCCTCTGTATCTAGTCTTGACCAGGCTTCCAGGCTCACTGATCAGGCTCTTGCTGTTAAGTCTTTTACATATACAATCTCATTTCAGCTCAACCCACTCTAAGAAGCTTTGGTGGGTAAACTGAGGCCTGAAGAAGCTAAACCACTTTGTCCAAACACAGAACCAGGATTCACAACTGCCATCTGGCTCTAGAATGCCACCCTGTCCCACCTCAGGACTAGCCCTCTCCCAGGAATGCCTTCCTCCCTCATCCTCCAGGTCCTTTGCTCCATGATTCTGAGTTCCCTGCCCATTATGTAAGTGCTTGTCCTGGAATCTAGGTGCTGATGTGTGCTGGAGTCCCTGGTGCCCATGCCTCCTGACACTTCCTAGACCATGAGCCATGGGGACAGGGCTGCACCCAGGGGTCATGATCTATGCAATGGGTAAACAAATCGTGAGGACACGAACACTTGAGGACTGGACACAAGAATGTTCCTTGGTGACAGCTTAGGAGGGGGCTAGTGTGCCCTCCACTCCCTGAATCTCTTCTACCTTGTAGGCCTACCAAGAAATTCTTGATTCTGCCATATTCTTTTTTTTTTTTTTTTTGAGTCATAGTCTCATTTTGTCACCCTGGATAGAGTGCTGTGGTGTCAGAGCTCACAGCAACCTCAAACTCTTGGGCTCAAGTTATCCTCTTGCCTCAGCCTTCCAAGTAGCTAGGAATACAGGCACCCACAACAGTGCCTAGCTATTTTTTTTTTTTTTTTAGAGACGGGGGTTTCACTCTTGCTCAGGCTGGTCTCAAACTCGTGAGCTCTAGCAGTCTACCTCTCTCAGCCTCCCAGAGTACTAGGATTACAGGCATGAGCCATTGTGTCCAATTACTGCCATATTTTTACACCCTGAACTTCCCATCTGAAATCCTTTCTCCATTTCAGTATTTATTGTGTCCACCCTTTGGGTAACTTCTCCTAATCCTTCAGATATTCCATGTCCTTCGGGGATCTTTTT
This sequence comes from Galagoides demidoff, assembly GCA_963574575.1. Lineage (NCBI taxonomy): Eukaryota > Metazoa > Chordata > Mammalia > Primates > Galagidae > Galagoides > Galagoides demidoff. Next base: position 24,553 of record CAUYQV010014063.1, read on the forward strand.
CCAACCCCAAAGTGGTGATAGCTGCTTTCTGTGAGCCCCCAGTAGCCCCTGCCTTTCCCTCATTCTAATCCTAACACTTCTAAAGGGCTATTTATTTGTGTCCTCACTGGACTGTGAGCCCCCTAAGGGCAAGAGCCATCTCTTATGCAGTATCATATCCTTGGGCTTGGTACCAGAGTATTGGTAAAGTTTGTTGAATGAATAAATGCCTAAATTTCCACAGAGTATTCCATGTTATTCTTTTTTTTTTTTTTTTGAGACAGAGTCTCACTTTGTGCCCTGGGGAGAGTGCCATGGCATCATAGCTCACAACAACCTCAAACTCTTGGGCTCAAGCAATCCTCTTGCCTCAGCCTCCTGAGTAACTAGGACTACAGGTACTTGCCACAACGACAGACTAATTTTTTTTTCCTATTTTTAGTAGAGATGGGTCTCACTCTTGCTCAGGCTCTCCTCCCACCTTGGCCTCCTAAAGTTCTAGGATTATAGGTGGGAGTCACTGTGCCTGGCCTTTTCATCTTATTATAAGCCATCTTGGGCTGCACGGCATAAACAAGAGTTGAGGAAAGCCTGGCTCAGAGAGCTTTAGAGAGCATCACTTGTACAGATGATCAAACTGATTCAGCAGTGGGAGGTCCACAAGAGCAGGAACCCAGACAGACATAATTTTTTGACTTGGCAGGGCTCATTGCCCATTATCACTATCAGTACCCTTTACAAGGGGCTTACAGGTGCCAGGCCTTTTATATGCATTTTGTCTACACATTCGCATATCCACAGGGAAGGAAGGTGCAGTTATCCTCATTTACAGATGAAGAGACTAGGATTGGAGAGGTTAAGTAACTTATTTATCAGTGTCTTCTGGTTTCTTTCACAAACTTGTCCAGGTCTCACTCACTGGAACCTCAAAAGCTTTGTCATCAAACAAATGATGTTTGAAACTGAGGTGCTGGGACTGCAGAATCCGTTTCTCTACCTCCAAGTACTAGGCCGGCTCTCAGCTTGGCAGAATCGGACTGGCAGCAGCAGGCACACCCCTCCACTGCGGAAACGCTGGAAGGCTTCCTCTGGCCTCTGAAGATTACCAACTGCACTCCCAGGGTTAGAAAAACTGAGCATGGCTCAGCGCCTGTAGCTCAATCGGCTAAGGCGCCAGCCACATACACCTAAGGTGGCGGGTTCGAATTCCCAGCCCGGACCCACCAAACAATAATGATGGCTGCAACCAAAAAATGGCCGGGCATTGTGGTGGGCGCCTGTGGTCCCAGCTACTTGGGAGGCTGAGACAGGAGACTCGCTTGAGCCCAGGAGTTGGAGGTTGCTATGAGCTGTGATGCCATGGCACTCTACCCAGGCGGATAGCTTGAGGCTCTGTCTCAACAAAACAAAACAAACAAAAAAATAGTATATTGTTATAATTGTATATTATTAAAGATAGTTCTTAATCTCTTCTTGTGCCTAATTTATAAATTAAACTTTGTCACAGGTGTGTATGTATGGGGACAAAACAATTTTCAAGTCTCCTTAAACTCTTCTTACAATTTTTCAGATTTTCCTTATTTTTAATTACCTTGACAATTTTGAGTACTGGGCAGGTATTTTGTAGAATGTTCTCTATTGGAATTTGTCTGATTTTGTTTCAAGTTTAGATTTGAGCTATTTATGGGTTTGGGGGCAATAAAGCACCATTATCATTATTGTATTGTATCAAGGGTGCATGCTATCAACATGACTCATCACTTTGATGTTGACCTTGATCATCTAACTGATACAGTGTTTGTCAGATTTCTCTACCATAAACTTAGTCTTTTCTCCTTTTCCTATGTTATACTCTTTGAAGGAAATCACTACACATCTTACTCTTAAGGAGGAAGGGTTTTTGCTTCCTCCATGGTGAAGTATCAGCATAAATCCTTTGATATTCTGCAGGGGAGATTTTGGAATTTGTTTTTCTTTTTTTTTTTTTTTTGAGACGGAGCCTCAAGCTGTCCCCCTAGGTAGAGTGCCATGGCATCACAGCTCATAGCAACCTCCAACTCCTGGGCTCAAGCCAGTCTCCTGCCTCCGCCTCCCAAGTAGCTGGGACCACAGGCGCCTGCCACAACGCCTGGCCATTTTTTGGCTGCAGCCATCATT